>LPNX010525812.1:483943-579341 GCA_001517045.1 Pseudotsuga menziesii | reverse complement strand
GAAACATAATTTCAGACTGGTTAGCTCACTTTAGATTGAGGTAAAAATATCAATATGAACTAAATCTCTATTAGTTCTAACTTCTAGGCATTGAATTAAGCTTGGGATGGGGTGTCGTTCCAAATGAGGATAATTTATGATTAGATCAACAAGAATACTGATGTTTGATTTGTTCTAGATGTTTAGAATGCAAATGGTTTACCTGAATATTATCTAAGCCTTTTCAAGCTAACATTTAATGCTTCTGATTGAAATTTCAATATTAAATTATCGGGATAAAAATTGAAATTAAATCTACCTTCAATACATTCTATCCTTGACAATAAAATCAATTCAATTATATTACACATTTTGCTCGATTGCAATGTATTCTATACTAGTGACAGTGTACATAGATGGCTAGTCTTGGCCTTATTTGTGAGAAATATGATGATGAATGTGCATAGACTTGTTAGGATTTTGAAGGAAAGAAGTGGAACTACCTTGGTGTACAAACCTATGCATGTTTATATTTACGCAAATAATATTGTTATTTTGTTTCAACACATTCTATGCAAATCCTTTCTTATTTTAAAAATTACTTTTCTTTTTCTGTTTTAAGGGGTGAGGGGTGGAGCTAGCCAAGGCTATTCATTTCTTACGTTCTCTTAGATGTAGAGTTGAAGTAACAGAGATCAATGTGAGAAGGTTAGATATTAAAGCTTGTATTTTTTCTATTATGATTGATCTTCTTCTCATTGTACATGTTGGTAGGAATTTATCCTCCAAAATGCTTATTAACAATGTATTACCATCTAAGCTTCTCAAGACGATCCTGCAAAGAGAAAGTTTGAAAATGAAATGGGTGAGTGGAATAAATCTACATGGATATTAATTACGTAGTCCCTTTTCTATACATTTCCTTGAATTTGTCAAATTTTGATTATGCAACAACACCATTGCAAAGAAGTTGGATGGAAGGAAGCTGCGTATTCTTATTGGTATCTTGATTTCATGAGTATTCTACAAAGATTACTGTAAGTAATCAATTGTTCTATATTTTGTGGAACATTAATCAGCATTATAGTATTTTGTGCTTTTATCAAAATATCTGGAACTTTTTAAAATACCAGTTTTACAAGGCAATGGGAATAATCTGGGAATGACTAGCAACCATCTGATATGCATTAAGGTATCTAATATTTGCAGCCATGCATATAGAAGGTGAATTACCAGTTCTATTTTTATTTAGATGAAGATGTAGAACATGTAACTTTTCCAAGATTCCACTAGGGTTGTGCTAGTTTAGGCAAGGTTTAAGGCATATGAAGGTTGCTTGGCTGTGCATAAAAGTTATGGTAAAGGTTACCTAGATCATGCATACTAGGAATCTGTAGATGTATAAAACTTATTATTTGTGCTAGGAGTTGTGATTTAGAATTTGTGAACTTTTCTTATTTAACAAGTCCAAATGTGGCAATTTGACAATAACTAGTCTGGAGAGTAAAGACATCAACATAATTCCTATTGCCATCTTCAATTGATCAGACATATATAATGTAATGTGTTTATGATTGCAGAGAATGATAGGGTTGTAGCGGAAAGTAATATTGAAAGTACTTCAGCTTCATCCCTATTGGATTCTATTTACTGAACACTTCAAAGTGGGAAACCAATAAATCGTTTTAGTAGATGGGTTGATGATAGTCAACAACTTAGAGGAATGAGTGGCACTACAATAGAATTATGAATTAAGTTAATTTTGTTTCTTAGTTATAGAGGGCTCAACTAGTTGATCACACTCGATCATATTAGGCACATGATACCACCATATCACAAGAAAAAGGTGATGTTACTCCCTCAGAAGCTATAGATGTTGGTACTGTAATGATAAAAACTTTACAATCATAGGAAAATGATATACAGAGAACCAAGGAACATAATCAATCCCATGTTGAAGATAATACAATCTATCATCCTTTGTCAACCATTAGATACTCAAAGTTGTGTATTAATCCTTTTTACCATTATAGAGGACTCTGTAAGTTAGGTTCCCAAATTATTAAAGGGTTTTAGCTCAATGAAAGAGTGCCTTCCTTATAAGAAGGAGGTTGGTGGTTCGAATCCTCCATGCCTTGATGATATTATAATATCAGTTAAATACTAGAAACCACTAAATTAGTGACCAAAACATGAGAGACGCGAAAATAGGCATTAAAAAGGATGCAACACATGGCGCTAATGATGAACCAAACATGGTGTTGATATGGTAGCAAAATAAGATGTTACTTTGGATGAAAAACATGGCACTACATAGGAAGAAAAATTTGGTGCAACAATAGAAGAAATATTTGGCATCATTTTGGTAGCAAAATACGATGCAAAAAAGAAGACAAAATTGGTACAAATTTGGAAGCAACAATTGGCACATGTTTGGAAGTAAAACATGGTGCAAAATGAGATGCTAAAGTGGTAGAAAAAATGGATGCAATATTGTATGCTAATTTGGATGCTAACATGGTGCTATTAAGGATGCAAATATGGAGCAAATGGGGGTAACATTTAAGAAGTAAAAGAGGACACTCGCTAGGAAGCAAAGTAGGACATTAATTCGGAAGAAAACCTCGACATTGTTTAGAAAGCAAAGTTGGACACTATTCTGGAAGCAAACCTTGATGTTCTTTAGGAAGCAAAGTTGGATGCTATTCCGCAGCAAAAAAAGAGACGCTATTTTGGACATCATAAAGGATTCTATTTAGGAAGCAAAACAATATTTTTTTTGAGATGCTTTAATTTTTTTCCAAGACGCGTCCCATTTAGTGTCTAGTTTGGCCACTCAATGTAAAAAAAATTATAGTAAAAAGGGACACTAAATGGGACGCTAATTCCAGGATTTGTTGTAGTGAAAGAATCCTCTCATCTCCAGGCCTGCCCCTCTTCCTCCAATAGAGACTGGGGGAAAGGCCACCAAGACCACAGCCAATACTATTTACATGATCACTAACACCAGTCTCCCTTTCGTCTCGTTGGCTATGGAAGATCCACTTGATCTATCTTAGCACCACTTATGTGATGATGGAGATATTTGTAAGACTGCCTACAGTTTTACCCCATTCTTTTTAAAGGAAAGTGTGGAATCATTTCTTCCCATGAAAGACCACATTTTGTGACCCCGCCTTGCCAACGACCATCGTCTTGGAAAGGGGGCATACCTCTTCCCTGTCTTAGATTGTCGCCTCTTGAAGAACCATGTAACAGGCTCTACCTCAAGAGAGTCTATGCCTAATACCACCACTATGAGTACTTGATAGCATAGTTTTTTATTTTTTGTATTACAACATTTTTACCACAAATCAGAAACCCCCATTTAGGGGTAGCACCATTAGCTACCAATCCAAATTCACCTAGAGCTTATTCAAGACACCTGTCACACCTCCAAGCTCGAATTTCCACCCTCTATGATACCATCATGTCATGTTTAACAATTAATTTTCAGGACCACTTCCCAGAAGTTACCTCAATTTAGGAGCCACAACATTGTGAATGTAAGTGTCTCTGAACTTGTACTTACATCATGCTTTCCTTCCACCAATTATGTGGATTCTCTGGTCACCGCCTGTAATGACCATCATTTTGATTTTTAACACATAGTTGTCTACTCTGTCCACCGCACCTTATGCAGATCTCCAAACCATTTTCTGAAGGATGGATCATTTCCTTTGAATGAATTTGGCATATAACTACTTCTGGAATTGTACTCACATCACATGTAGTCATGTCTCCTGACCTCTACCTGAGATCCACCTCAGTTTCCATGCCTCTTCCACACTAACTTGCGTGCCTCTGTTGCAATCTATATCATGCATGTATTGGTATGATTAAGAGCCACCTGCTCCATCCATACTACATGGATGACCTTTGGACCACTATCTGCTATCCCAGCATAGGGGCACGATCAGTGCCTATTCGATTGGTTGACCATACTAGAGTTTCTTTTAAGCTCTTTTCTGACTCCTAACATAATGAAAATATGGTTGAGCACAACTACTTCCTTTCCCACTTGTTAAAGTATATAAAAGTGTGTCTACATTGTCTCATTTATCTCCTTTTGTAGACTATGTAGACAATCAAATGAAAAGGACCACCTTGGTACATTCAAGCCAAGACTGTTCCCCTTTGCATACTTTTATGATTTCTTAGGCAGAGGGGCCAAACTTTATGAAAAATATCACCATGGGTAGTGATTAATCTCTTTTCCATCCTTCTCATCAAGAAAATATCATCGAGCAAACTTGGTTTAGTTCATGCTCGTAAAAGTATCTGAATGATCGTCTATTAGTATATGTTTAACCTTTTTCATCCTGATTGGACTACAAATGGTAAAGAAGTCTCTCATCCTCTACATACTGGGTGAGCTCTCATGTGTATACTTTTATCCTTATTTGGGAACCAGATACTACCAATGAAAAAGATCTCCCACTGGAGTCTTCTTCATGCTTTCAGACTCTCTAAAAATGAAAGCACCATCGAGTATTTACTTTCACGGGCTCACCAAAAATCCACAAGATCGTACCATAACTGTGTCTTTAGACACCACCCCATAGATAAAACTTTAGTAGTGTCGAATGTGTCTTCCTTGGATCCCATCAACACCAAAAGTATCTACCTTCCACAAGTATTTATAATATGTAGTGACATTCTTGGTATTACACCTATGATCCCTTTCCCATGAGTTAGTTTCATTTTCTTCCTAGTCTACCCTATCATCATACTCTAAAAAAAGGAAGATTGAGTCTACTACACTCCCTTTTCCCCTGTTCAGACTCCTTCCTTCACCCCACCCATTTAGTGGGTCATTTCTCATATTGTCTCACATCTTTTGGTTATCCCCCTCACGCTTTTGGTCAAGGAAACACCATTGCCTTGACCAGGGGCAGGTCTCCCTCTATCGATGACAACACATGTATTCCATAGGATAGACACAAAGGTCCCTGTATCCTGGTTTCATTAACCTCACTGATGAGTTCGTTGGACCACTTGAGAGGAGTCCTTAGTGCCTCTCGGGACAGTTGTTTCTCATGTGCTTGACGCGAGCTACATCATCATACTGTTGAGATTTATAAAGGGTTTTGATCTATGAAGTATTTGGTCGAAGACCCCAGATGTCACCTAAATCTAGCACATTGATGAGTCTATTTGAGGGACCCCAGTAGGTTCATGTCCCTTGTGATTTATGGGTTGTGTTGGAGACAGTGTTCAGAAGCCCCACTAGTGATTCTATATATATTTATGATTGATGTAGCATACTTGTACCACAGAGACTCTGACTCTCTGTCAGTAAACTATGTGTCATTATAGATCTAGCAGACCATCAGTCATGTACATCTATGTACCATTCCAAATCCCGTAGGTTATCAGTCAAGAAGATATAGCATTCCATGAGAATGGCATGGGTCCAATGTAGCAGTTATTTAGATCAGTATTGTATTCAGCCTCTCATTGAGGCAACCACTTTTGTAACAATAGTTGTACATGATCGGCTCTTGTATTATAGAGCTTAGATCACATTATTATTTTGACATCATTACGAGCATGGGGATTCCCGCCTCGTCCATATACATGTCACATATTATTTTTATCTCACGCATTGACGGGAACCATATTAATACAAAAACCAAAATCCACCATGCCCCACCCCAAGAAGCACCACCTCTCCCAAGAAAATCCTATGATGTTCGTCGACCATACAATGTGATCCTGCCCTCACAAATCAGGGGGCAATCTATTAACCCAAAAAATCCCATAATGAGCTCTACATGACCTACACCACCTAAACACATCTATGTATGACCCTCATTCGACCCCATTTGGACCCCACACCCTCAAGAAGGTTTAAAAATATGAAAAAGGGCTTAAAAATCCCTAAAAAGAGCTAAAATATCTCTTATAGAGGCTAAAGCCTCCAAAAAGGGGATAAAACCCCTGAAAGGAGCTTAAAACCCCTAAACGAGCTAAAGATTGAGCGAAAGGGGATAAAATCCCCAAAAAGGGATAAATCCCCAACCTGAGGCTTAAAACCCTAAAAATCTTAAGAAAAAGTATAAATAAAGGGGTGTGGGTCACTCTCAAATGACTCCTTCACTCCCTATCATTATGCTACTTGTGTGAGGGCCTTGATACCATTTGACTCTCAAGCCATTCACCCTCCCTCTCCTCCATTCTTCCCTTGAGCCATAGCTCCCCATTCCTAAGAGAGGTGCTCTCCCAAGCTAGGGCATGGTGGCCCATTCCAACCAGAAGTTATTCTTGTCTTTTCATGTTTTTTCTTTGGTAGATTGTAGTTTTCTAACATTTTTTGTTTGTGGGTTTATTGCTTAACACTGTCTTGCAGGTTTCCATTAATTACTTGCAGGTCTTTTGGTTTCCTAATAGTTGTATGTAGAGTTGTGGAGCTTATGTGCAGAGTGGTTTTTCATTTCATTTTCTATTTATTTCTTTCTTTTCTTCCATTCTCATAAGAACCCTACCCTTTCTTCCTATAGACGGAAAGGATCCATTTCTGGTCTATAGCTAGGGTGAAATCCCTACTACAAGATCTTTTCATCATGGCTTGCTCTTTTTTAACAATAGGGAGCAAATGCCTTGGTATTTGTTTTCTGGGCTCTTCCTACATATTAGTCTATTCAAAGCTCACTTGAACCTTTTGTTTCTTAAGCCACGTTCCAGCCATATCTGTATGAGTTTGCAGTTGGGAACTGATTTGTTCAAGATTCCTCTTGAATTATACCTCTTTTTGTAATGTGTCTTCCATTGAACCAAGATGAGGAATGGATGGGCCATCAAGTATACCTTTACCTTTGTTCTTGGGTTGAGAAGCAATGGCAGTAGCAAAGCTTGCTTCCTGTTCTCTGGCTTCATTTTATTTTTCCTCCTTCTAAATATTTTGTTTTATCTTAAGTTTATCTTGCCGTTCATAAAGAGTTCTTATCATAATATCTTTCTGGTACTTATACAAATGAGACTTGACATTTAGATCAATTGTGTTATTCATGGCTTCCTAAAAATCTATGGCTTCTTGAAACATGGAATCATATGGTCATTTTCATGAACGTAATGCAATATCACATGCTCATATGTAAAGAGTTTTTCCAAATAAGAAAGTGGGTCATGCATTCTCTTAGATTCCTATCCCAAGTTCATAATAGAATTTCCTTACCCAACAGAGTTGTGTAGCCAGTGCTATGTAGCACAAGAGAGTCGAGAGAAACAGGAAATTTGGGCCAAGACCTTTTCTTGTTCTTAGTCAACTTGGAAAAAACCCCATCAATGACAGTTTGATAGAAAAATTCGTATAGAACCATGTGGTCGGGAACTGTCTTGGAAAGAAGGTGAAGTGTATTTCTGCCCCAAATGTTTATGTAATAGAAATATTCTCCTATGTACCAGTCGCCATACAATGAAATTAATTCCCTAGCACCTTTAGAGAATGTGGGAGCATCAACCTTGAAAAATTTAAATTACATTGACCCAATAAATAGGTCATAAAGCTCATAAACCTAAAGGAATGAATTTATCTTCCCATATATTGGATAAATAGATATTTACAGGAGGAGATTCCTCTTTCTAAAACCAATTTGAATTCAGGAAAGGAGAATATGGGAAGAATGCATCCATAAAAACCCTGGACATATAAAAGGTTGGATTCCAGCTAGACAAGGTTTTCTGATGCTTCTCAATTTCATCTCACAAATTGCAGGACACAATTTTCACCCAATTGAATGAATCACCTATAAGGAAATATTGTGCTCCATAGGAAACCACTGTGCTTTGAATTATGAACAGTTTGGTAAGCCATATAACTGTAAAATCATGGCTTTCAATAATGGGAAAGGTTCTTTGAACCAGGAAATTGGATATGCCAAAATTGAGGCAGGAATGACTAATGTTGGATCTTCCAACCAGGATTTGACTACCTCTTCGTAAATGAACATGAAGAGAGATTCATAAAAAAAAATGACGTGAGAAGTTGTTTGGGAGGTCCCAAAGCATAATCCCTAGAAAATACATCAAGATGGAAAGAATCAGCAAGCGTATTCTCTATGTCATGAAAGGTGCGCCCCTTAGGATTGGCATGCTCCAATGCCCACTTAACAGGATTTGTATAGGGAATGAAAGGAGGCTTGACACTTCGAAGTGGGTGACCAATAAATCATTTCAGTAGATGGGTTGATAATAGTCAACAACTTAGAGGAATGAGTGGCTCTATAATAGAATTAGAAATTAAGGCAATTTTGTTTCCTAGTTATAGAGGGCTCAATCAGTTGATGATATTCGATCATATTAGGCGCATGATACCACTAGAACACAGGAAAAAGGTGATGTTACTCCCTCAAAAGCTGTAGATGATGGTACTGTAATGATAGAAACTTTAAAATCATAGGAAAATGATATACAGAGAACCAAGGAACGTAAGCAATCCTGTGTTAAAGATAATAAAATCTATTATCCTTTGTCAACCATTAGATACTCAAAGTTGTGTATTAATCCTTTTTACCATTATAGAGGACTCTGTAATTTAGGTTCCCAAGTTCTTAAAGGGTTCTAGCTCAATGAAAGAGCGCCTGCCTTACAAGTGGGAGGTTGGTGGTTCGATTCCTCCATGCCTTGATGATATTATAATATCTGTTAAATACTAAAAATGACTAAATTAGTGACCAAAACATGACAGACGTGAAACTAGCCATTAAAAAGGATGCAACACATGGCGCTAATGATGAACCAAACATGGTGTTGATATGGTAGAAAAATAAGATGTTACTTTGGATGCAAAACATGGCGCTACATAGAAAGCAAAATTTGGTGCAACAATAGAAGAAATATTTGGCATCATTTTGGTAGCAAAACATGATGCAAAAAAGGAAGCAAAAATTGGTGCAAATTCAAAAGCAACAATTGGCACATGTTTGGAAGTAAAACATGGTGCAAAATGAGATGCTAAAGTGGTAGGAAAAATGGATGCAATATTGGATGCTAACATGGTTCTATTAAGGATGCAAATATGGTGCTAACAGGGGTGTCATTTAAGAAGTAAAAGTAGATGCTTGCTAGGAAAGTAGGACGTTATTTAGGAAGCAAACCTCGAAGTTTTTTAGGAAGCAAAGTTGGACACTATTCTGGAAGCAAACCTTGACATTGTTTAGGAAGCAAAGTTGGATGCTATTCTAGAGCAAAAAAAGAGACACTATTTTGGACATCATAAAGGATTCTATTTAGGAAGAAAAAAAAGATGTTTTTTGAGATGCTTTAATTTTTTTCCATGGCACGTCCCATTTAGCATCTAGTTTGACCACTCAATATAAAAAAAAATTACAGTAAAAAGGGACACTAAATGGGATGCTAATTCTAGTATTTGTTGTAGTGAAAGACTCCTCCCATCTCCAAGCCTGCCCCTCTTCCTCCAATAGAGAGTGGGGTAAAGGCCACCAAAACGACAACCAATAGTGTTTACATGATCGCTAACAATAGTCACCCTTTCATCTCATCGACTGTGGTAGATCCACTTGATCTATCTTAGCACCACTTACGCAAATATGGAGAGATTTGTAAGACTTCCTCCGGTTTTACCCCATTCCCTTTAAACCAAAGTGTGGAATTGGTTCTTCCCATGAAAGACCACATTCTGTCACAGTGCCTTGCCAATGACCTTCGTCTTAGCAAGGGGACATCCCTCTTTGATGTCTTAGATGGTTTCCTCTTGAGGAACCACGTAACGGGATCTACCTCAAGAGAGTATATGCCTGATAGCACCACTATGATTCCCTTATAGCATAGTTTTTTCTTTTTTGTATTACAGTTTTTTTACCACAAATTAGAAACCCCCATTCAGGGGGAACACCATTAGCTACCAATCCAAAGTCATCTAGAGCTTGTTCAAGACACCTCTCACACCTCTAGCCTCAAATTTCCACCCTCTATGAGACCATTGTGTCATGTTTAACAATTAATTTTTAGGACCACTTCCTGAAAGTTACCTCGATTTACGAGCCACAACATTGTGAATGTAAGTGTCTATGTACCTATACTTACATCACGCTTTCCTTCCACCAATTATGTGGATTCTCAGGCCACAGCTCGTAAGGACCATCATTTTGATTTTTAACACATAGTTGTATACTCTGTCCACCGCACCTTATGTGGATCTCTGGACCATCATCTGAAGGACTAATCATTTCCTTTGCATGCATTTGGCATATAACTGCCTCTGAACTTGTACTCACATCACATGTAGTCAAGTCTCCTCACCTCTATCTGAGACCCACCTCGGTTTTCCTGCCTCTTCCACACTGACTTGCATGCCTCTTCTTGCCTAACCTACTCTAGCCTACCCTACTCTAGCCTACTCTAGTCTAGCCTACTCTAATCCAGCCTAACCTACTCTAGCCTATCCTAGACTAGCCTAATCTATCCTCCCCCCTCTAGTATTCTATATCTTAGCCCAACCTACTCTTTCCTAACCTAGCGTATCCTAGACTACTCTAGCCTAGTCTAGTCTAACCTAGCCTATCCTTTCCTACTATATCCTAGCTTACTCTCGCCAAGATTAATGTACTCTAGCCTATCCTAACCTACTCTAGAATATCCTACTCTATTCTAGCCTGCTATACTCGAGCCTAATATGGCATATCCAAATCTATCCTAACATTTTGTAGTCTAGCCTACTATACGCTAGCCTAGCATACTCTAACATATACTAGCCTAGCATAACCTAGCCTACTCTATCCTAGCCTATTATACCCTAGATTAACCTATCCTAATCTAGCCTTATCTAGCTTAACCTACTCTATCCTACCGTAGCTTAACCTACTCTAGCCTAGCCTATCTTAGCCTACTCTAGCCTATCCTAACCTACTGTAGAACATCCTACTCTAGCATAGCCTACTCTAGCCTAACCTATTGTGGCCTAGCATACTCTAACCTACTTTATCCTAGCCTAGCCTAGAGAAGCATACCCAATCTTAGCCTATGCTACTCTAGCATAACCTAGCCTACCTATCTTAGCCTACTCTACCCGAGTCTAGCTTACCCGAGTCTAGTCTAGCGTACTTTAGCCTATTTTAGCCTAGCCTACGCTAGTCGTTCCTGATGTAGCATACTCTACCCTACTATAATCTAGCGTAGCACATTCTATCCTAACTTAGCCTACTCCACTATAGGATAGCCTATCTTAGACTAGCCTACTCTAGTCTATCCTAACCTACTCTACTCTACTCTAGCTTAGCGTAATCTAGCCTATACTATTCTAGCCGACTCTATCTTGGCCTAGTATTTCCTAGCCTATCCCACTCTATCCTAGCCTAGCCTAGTTTACTCTAGCCTAGCCTAGCCTATCCTAGCATGGCCTAGCGTACTCTACCCTAGCCTAGCCTAACCTAGCCTACCCTAGCCTACCCTAGCCTACTCTATCCTAGCTTAGTCTAGCCTAGCTTTACCTCCTATAGCATAGCCTAACCTACTCACGACTAACCTACTCTAGCTCAACCTACTCTAGTATATCATACTCCATCCTACTCTACTCTACCTCTAGCCTACTCTACTACTCTAGCTTATTCTGTGCTAACGTAGGATAAGCTAGCCTAATCTAACCTAGCCTAGGCTAACCTAACCATAGTCTAGCCTAATTTAACCTAACCTTTAACACATTACCTTACCCTAGCATTCATTAAGCAAAACTTCCTACATTTTCCTACTCTAAGCTAGTCTATCCTTTCTTATCTTATTATATCCTAGGTTACCCTAAGCAAGGATCCTAGCCACAATCTTATCTTGAAGAGGTCGAACATGACAATTCTAACGATACTATGTCTAACTTAAAGAAAATCCATTTTTTAATGTCAAATACCAAACCACTTATCGGTTATTGCATTTGAAATAAAAATTACATAATTTTAATAAAACATACAAAATATTAAATGTACATTGCTAAATAAAAATTAGAAAAATCCACATAGAAAATAACTAACATAAATTGTAAATTTAAATAAAAAAAATAGAAAATAAATTTTATACACATTGAAATAGCTTTGATATAAAAATATTCAATTTAGAATATAATGCATATCTTACAATTCAATTTTATTTATAAATAGTTATTATATAATAAATATTTATTTTAATGTACATAAAATAAAATAGTGATATACAAATTTTCTATTTATTTAATAATTCATAAAAAAAGAAATTACACACAAATAAACTAATAAATCTTTGATTGTTTGAAAAGAGACTAAATTGCTTGGCACCACTAACATACAGATTTTTATTGAGCAGTTAATTATAATAAATCTTTTATTTTAATAAAATAAAACTAATAAACCTTTGATTTCTGGAAAAAAAGTAATACTTAAATTTTATATCAAAATGAAATATTCAAAAAAATAAACTAATAAATCTTTGATAATAAATGTGATAACACATGGGAGAATAAAAAAATGCTCAATGATGTAAGAAAAGGTCAACTGTTAAACTATTCATAATATCTATAAAAAGATTTATTAAAATTAAAATATTAAAACCATCGTTAGCCCGAATCTTTGAGATCATGTTGCTCTTTCAAACTTGAAACTAAAAATCATCCTGCATGGCGGAATGTATTAGCCCGAATCTGTGAGATCATTTTGATCTTTCAAACTTGGGAGTATCTCTGAGTTCATATTTTTGTTTCCCCTTAGTTCTTAAAAATTGGCTAAAAAAACCCAAAAAATATTGAAGACAAAAAAACCCAAAAAGAGGACAAAAAAACAGAAAATGAGGACCAAATTGAGGACAAAAAAATCGAAAAAATCCCGAAAGTATTGGGTGGTCAAATTCTCATACATGTAGCTCAACTTCTCTAACCATGGCTTCCTGACTTACTTTAAGGGCTTGAATCGTTACCTGGAGCTTTTTCCAATGGCATCGTATCATGCTTAAAATAATGAAAGAGAAGGAAACATAACCCGGAGCCATACATAGCTGTAACCCAGAGAAGGCAAAATATGGTTAAATCGTATCACATGCTCCATCAAGCTCTTCTTCTCAATGGAAGTTTGCAATAACATTTCAATAAAAATAAAATTGATATGTGAGATAAGATTTGAGATAAACAGTGATGGGTTAATAATGCTCAATCAATTTACAGAAATGAATATTTGAATATTTCTAAGATTTCAACAAAAGGGTTTCAAAGGGCCTGATATCATTCATATGGAAGATGCAATAAAGGGCTTGATTGCATCCGAACAGAATAGAACAGAGACAACATAAAATATTTGCAATCTGAACAGAACCGAGCCAAACATAAAATACTTGCAGTCAAATTGATAGAATCAAAGAAAATATATGCGTGAGATTCTAGATAACAAGAGATTAAGATTAAGAGATTAGAGTTTTGTAGAAGGGTTTTTGTACCTTTGAGTTGTTCAACCGACCTTCTCTTGAAGTTGTTTGAGACGATCCAATCCAAACCAGGCTTTTCCATAAGGCCTTTTCCCTAGCCATGGCAAGATGTATCTTTGAGTTGTTCAACCGACCTTTCCTCGAGATCCTTTTGCATAGCCATGGCATCATGGTTAAAAAATTGAGAGAGAAGGTAACATAACTCAAATTCGTTCGTAGAGAAGGGATTAAATCGTATAGGATAATCGTTTGCCCTGATCCATCAATTCTTCCAAAGAACAGGCGTCATCAAGCAAAAGCACAGACGTAATCATTTGCCCTGATCCATCCATTCTTTCAAAAAACAGGCGTAATCGTTTGCCCTGATCCATCAATTCTTCCCAAGAAGGTTGGCCGTCCGCGTTGAAGAACCCATCGCCGAGGCTCACAAAATTGGAGAAGTGGAGCTTGAGCACTGCAGTAGACACGGTACGTTTGGAATAAAACCGACGGCAGCATGCCCAAAAGTAACAAAATCAGAGGACCCTTCACCTTTCGAAACATAATGGCATACAATGTAGACACAGTACCCTTCACGTTTCGGAACATTTAAGCCTGAGTCCTTTAAAATTCACAAGGACTAGAAAGGAGGACAACGATATATCTTTCTGCGTCTCCCTTCAACGGATAGTTTTTAGTTTTCGTTTTTCCGTTCAACGGATAGTTTTTTTCTTTTTTCAAGATTTGGGTATCATAGTTCTAAGATTTTGTGCTTTTTCCGTTTACTTTGTGTTTTTTGTTTTTTAGGTTTTGATTTAGTATTTTATATGATTCAATATCCCACATCTCAGTTAGAAGTACCTTTTGTTTATTAAATACTTTTATTTATTAGATAATTGTATTGGAGAGTTTTTTAATTTATGAAAAAAGTTTTACTTTTAATATAGTTTAATTAATGTTTTAATAAAAATATAGTTTATTTCATAAAGGGTGGAGATAAAAATATTCCACTTTATTGACATTTTTTTTCAACTTTAATTCATGATTTGATAAAGAAATGGTTTAATTCATGAAAGTAAGGATACAAATATTTCACTTTATTGTCATATCCCTCAAAAACAATTTAGCTTCATATTACAGAAAATCTCACAATGTCTTAATACCATAAAATTATCTATTATTAACTACATTAAAGATATTTGATTCTGAAAATCATATTGGTTATTTTGTTTTGATGCAATATTTACATTTTAGAATAACTACAAAGTGCATCATATTTTTCATAATAACGATGTCTATATCTATTTTGAATTTTTTTTTTGTTATTACATGAAATTATTATCTATTTATTTATATTTGTATCAAATTACATTATAAGCTAATATATAATAATTGGATCACTTTGTAAGATAATGAATGAAAAAATATATTTTAGTTTCATTTTCTATGCATAAGGAAGATTAGAAGAAACTCTTCTTAACTCATTTATATTTGACGCTTTGTTATTTGATGGAGGATTTGTAAATTATTATTTGAAAAGAGAATTTCAATTGTATAGCATATCCTTTGCATGATCCATTTCGGTTTCTGGTGTTTAAGAAATTATTCCCTTTGCAAGTTTTTGATATCTTATGATTCTATTCTTTTAAGGTTGGTAATACTTACAACATGGTTGAAGCATTTGAAGTTCCTTCAAATATCTACTAGATTTTATTAAGGATTTAAATATCCCATTCAAATATTTTTTTCGGGGGGGCATTATAACTAGTTAGCCCATATTTTAGGTAACTTTTTTCAATTAATAGATTTTTAAAATTATTTTTAATATTTTAGCAAATAAAATTTATTATGAATGTTTATGTTACAATTATTAAATGAACTTTTACTTTAAAAGTAAATATTTATTATCATTATGGTGGTCATTCCAAGATTTGTAATTGGACAAATTCTTCTCATTCTTATGGCATGATTTTTAGTTGAAAATGAGGGTCTAAGGCCGTACCAATTTTCCCTATGGATCATGTTCAAAGTGTGATTATGTAGACTACCACATAGGGCCTACAAACCTAGTCCACATTTTATTGACTAGCGTAGACACAATAAAACATTCTATAGGATCTATAGCTTGAGTTTTTATTCCCAAATCATGATAAAGGACATGAGGAACCATATGTTCTTCTTAAAACCTAGAAAGATTCACTTTACACGAAGGTTGTGGTTGTTTTGGATGGTGTGCATGACCCGTGACCTACAAAGCCCTCTTTTATGCCCTAAGATGTGCTGCTCCTCCTCTCACAATTCCCACAACCCCAAGAATCATCGTGAATGATAAAAACATTTAAATGGAACCCACACAGTAATTATAGGAAAAATATTCCTTTGTAAGAATGGTGTGGTGATTCTCAATCATGTCCATAGTCCATAACCCGTAAAATGATTTTCTAGTCCCTAAGATTGTTGGGTTCTTCCTCAGACAATCTACAAGGCCCCAAGAATCATCCACATTCCATAATGTAATACAACTTGAATTAACAATTACTATTAATTCTCTTGGAAAATACTTTATTGATTTTTTAATTTTTTTGGCACAAAGTTAAAAAAATAAAATAGTTCGTAATAAAACACATTTTTATTTAATAAAATATGTTGAAGGGAGACAAGAGTGGATATAGACATTGAAGAGTGTTGGTTGACCCACAAGAGGAAAAATACAAGTGGAAAAAACCACTATGTGAGAACTCAATATGCAAGAGGCATCATCCCCAAAAATGAGGTCTGCACTCCTAGTTTAGTGCTAAAGAGCACAAGTCTCATAAATGACCAAGTCATAGGAAAACTACTATATATTATTATGTCCATGAGAAGCACAAGGATAGCATTAGATGGGGAATAATATATCTAAAATGAAAGAGATGGAACATTGAAATATTCTTTTCTTGTGGGTCAACGAATGGGCTCAAGGGTTCTAGAGCATGTAATTTAGCTGCTCTAGAACTTGGTTGGGAGGAACAAATTCTTCACTTTTGTTTTCCCATAATTGGTGCTAGGTTCCGATTCTGTTTTCTTATGATTGATTTTAGTTGCAGTGGAATGTGAATTTTAATGTTGAGTTGTAGTTATACTTCTAGGAAGTAGTGTTTATGCATTTTTGTAGAACAATTATCCATGCTTTTATGTAGTATTAGCATTTAGTTATGAGCATAATTATTTAGGTATGACTGCTGTTGTTATGTTAGGGTTTCAAATCCAATACTTGAATGATTTAGAATAGATGAGTGTGCATCTAACAAATTTAGTCCTCTATTTTAAACTGTATCATGTATTTCTCCATTTAGTTGTGTTTTCGTGTGTGTATTGATTCCACTTAAATATTTTGTAATTCTTCTTCTCAAATTTAGAGTGACGATTGAAATCATGATATTGGTTTATGGTATAGATTCGTAATTTTCAACATTGTAATTGAAATCCTTTTACATAGAGAAAACCTTTTATTTATTGTTTAAAGCCATAATCAACTTAGCGTCGCTTAGATTCACAACTGTTAAATCATGTATAAGGAAACATAATCAAGAACAGTTCATCATAAAGATGATATTTAGATCTAATTAACTTACACTAAACTAAAACCCTAAGTTTTTAAATCAAAACCCTTTAAATCTACATTGTTAAAAAGTTGATCCGCATAGTTACTTGTTGATTCACAAAGGAAATCAGATCAATGACTAATATCTAAGCCACAATGAGATAAAAGGATCACATGAGTTGAGTAAGATGGATTTCTGGAGGAACAATTCCGAAAATTTTAAAGGAAACCCACAATCCACAATCCGCAAGGTTAATTGTTGATCTGCAAAGAAATTAGATCAATGATTGGGATTGAAGCCATACGAAGATCAATGACTAATAGGAGTTGCAAAAGGTGGAAGGAGGAAGGATAATTTTATAGGGTAAAGTATAAAACCCAAAATCTAAAATCTACATTGCAGAAGGTGTTGATCCACAAGGAAGTCATATCAATGGTAGAGATTAAATCCATAGGAATATCAATGGCTCACAAGAGTTGCGGAAGCTTCAGTACATAATGAAAAAGGATTCAGATTGATAGTGGATATTGAAGCCACAAATGGGTTTACGCCTCACAAGAGTTGTGGAAGTTTGATTATGGAATGTCCAAAGAAGTTAAATCGACAGATGAGATCAAGGCCACAAAGGGATAGACGGCTCAAAGAAGTTGCAGAAGCTCCATTACAGAAGTTTATTTTCTTATAAGTTAAAATGTGCTTTCTACAATCTGCAATCCACAATTTGTGAAAATCTAATTGCGAAAGGGTTAATTTTATAATGAATTAAAGGGTGATCCATGATCCGCAATATGCATTGCAGAAAGGTTCCCATGGAGGGGATTTTCTATGGAAGGAAACTTGTGGGAAGTTTGTTTTGGAGGATTAAATACCCATAGAAAAATATTGTTAAATTAGGAAAATAAGGGTATACAATAAAGTATTTGGACAACTAATTGTTTCAAAATTTGATTTTGTGTATGAGGAAAGGTTGATAAAACTTGTAATGAGAATAATGTTCATTAAACTCTCAAGGTTCAGTAATTCCCTATTAGAGTTAGGAGCTTTAACAATATGTCTATATTTATATGGTTATAGAAAGTTTTTTTTTAAATTTGAGGTATGTTACATATGGTAACCGAGCACGGTTAAAACACTAGGCCTGAATCGACTCAACACTAAATTTGCTACAACAGAAAACTAACTTCAATTTTATTTTGGTTAAATTCTCTTATAAACAACAAATACAAGAATAACTATGTTTTGCAAGAGACATGGAAGATGCATAGATGTCTGCAGAAGAGGAATGTCACCATGAAATCCCTTTAAATAACGAAATGGGTAACTTAAGGGATGGGGAATTTTGGGTAGACTTAAATGATAGTTAGGATAATAAATCCGATCTTAAACGAAATGTCCAAGAGTTAAGGTCTGAATTGATAAAAGTTAAAGAAGATAATGAATGAATACTAAAGTATTGCAAAGAACTAAATGTTATTCTATTAGCTAAGATCCATAATGATGATAAAGGAAAAAAGTAAACAATATGAACTTCAAATGCCTACAACTACACCTTACAAATGTAAGGGAAACAAGATGGAATTTTCCAACCAGAAATATGACACTTCAAGTGAATATTGACTCAAACACCATAAGAAAGAACAAGATTCAAGAGGAAGCAATGATGAGAATAAAAAGAAAAATAAATACGGGCCCTATGAGGAAATATCTAGGAATTTTAAGAAAATTGAACGAGACATGTATAATGGGGAAATTGAGAAGGGAGAAGAGGTAGAGGCATGGTTATTTGGAATGAAAAAGTGTTTTCAAATACATAAATACTCACATGAGTTAAAGGCTAAAATGACCATCTATAATTTGACTAGAAAAGAAGATATATGGTGGAAAGACATAAAGAAGGTTAAAGGGAAAAAAGAGAGAAATGTAACTTGGAAAACATTTAAGAAACTCTTTCAAAGAATGTGCTTGTTAGAAAAATATTATGAATAAAAAGAAAAATAATTTTATGAACTAAGGTTAGGAGCCATGATGATGAAATAACTCTATAATAATTTCTTAAGCCTACTTCCTTATGTTCCCATAATGTCTGAGAAACAGATTGATTACGTCTATCCAAAAACACTAGAGGAAACAATGAGGAAGGAAAACTTATGTTACAACCAAAACAAGAATAAAAGGGAAAGTATACCAGCTTGGAAAAATCAAAGGAAAAATAATTTTTATTCCAGGAAAAAGAAAAATAAGTTCCATAAACACACGAGAAATAACTCTAGAGAGTATGAAGGTAATAATTACAATATATTTAAACCCCAAGACTCTACAATAAAAGAATGTGCAACTGTTCTTAGTAAAAACCCAGAACAAAAAGAACTCTTAAAATGTTGGGAGTTTGGAGGGACATGCTACTTTAAAGATTATCCAACAAGGAAAAAGAATTTTAATGTTCACTCTATCCAAGAAGTAGTCACAGTTTGGTACATGGACATGACAATGCCCTCGATCTACGCTGCATTGGAAAATCGGCAAGAAGACGATGAGACTTCTATGGTTGAAATTGAAGGTATGATAAACAATAAACCTATATCTATTTTAATTGATATAGGTGCAAGCCTTAGCTATATATCACCTTGAATAGTTTATTTATGCAAATCGGTACCTCAAAATTTTGACAAAAGCATGGATACACTACTACATTTCGATCCAAAATCCAACGGAAAACTCCCACGGTGCATGGATTTCTCTTTTTAAACTTACCAAAAATCACAAGGATACATTTTTTTTTGTAAATGTGGCCACAAGCGTCGCTTAACCAATGGATATTCTCATAACCGTCGCTTAACCTACGGCACGTTAGTAAGCGTCGCTTAAGCAACGGAGAGGTTGTCGCATATCTGACGCTTAGGTTATGGGTTTTTTGTTTATTGTTTACTCCATTAACATCGATTTGATTTTAATGTCTTATTCCAATCTTAATAAACTAGTCATTAAATCCTAATTTTTACTAAATCAGGAACTAGGGCACATGTGATATTTTGAGGTCTTGTGCACTATATCTTCAACCCCCCGTGCCTTAAATGATATTATGATGTTTATTGCCTTAGTTTATGAATGTTAGGACTACTTGAGACATTAATGATAATTGTTATAAATACACTAGGGGTGGCAATACCTCTCGAGGGGGTTTCCATTTTTAACTAGGGGCCTCTTACCCAAATAAATCACATCATTCACGATTTGATCAGCCAAACCATTGTTGGATCTTTGAACATGAAAAACCTTGGCATCTTCCAAAGTGCCAAGGTTCACAAAGAGTCTTTGAGATTATAGAGAGGAGGAGACCACGTGAGGCACTACACTCTGCACGGTACTTTGATTGCCCAACGGCCATGGCACTTTGTAGGGCTAAATGCATAAAAGAATCGCTACAATTTGGCAACGAAATTGTCTTTCAGACCCTAGCCCATACCTGTAACGTACAACATCTTCTTCCATCTTTGAACCTTTGTTCAGGCTCAAAATTTAACTATAATGTCCCTGAAGATCTGTGCCGATGCTTATGCAAAGAGCCGTAAGGCAGGCGGTTCTCCATCGAGGGCAGGGAGCGGTAGTGGGAGCAGCATGTGGTAGAAAGAAATCAGTGGAAGGGAAAAGAATAGCAGTCCCGGTGTTTTGGTTGGTAGCGAGGTTAAATTCCAGTTACTGGCGCCAAATGAGCTAGGGCCCGTCATATTTGGATGCACAAACGGCACTATGAACAAGTGCCTGTCTAAGAACCTTTTCATATTGCCCAGCCGCCATATGGTCTATATGCAAAACATTCAAAAGGGGATGCCCCTATTTCTGTTCAACTATCCAGACTGGAAGTTACATGGTATTTTTTAAGCAATTAGTGATGGTAAGAAGAATATAGATACAAGTGCATGGGCTTCACATGGGCAAACAATGTATCCAGCACAGGTGTCTTCCTGCATCAATGAGCAATGTGAGCCACTTCGAGAAAATAATTTTAAACATGTCATAAAAGATAATTATTATGGTCAAAGAAACCACTTCAAATTCAAGCTTGATCACCAACAGACGTATAACTTGATTATGTTGTTTTGGGGGCAGTTACACCCACCTCATAAAGACAAGTTCCCTGTTCCTGGAGTTTTGAATCCTTTGTCCCCCAGTAGGTCCTCTATGGGTCTGGAACAAGGTGAAATATTGCAAATAGATAGGCAGATGCAATCTCCTGACAATGACCAGAGATTCCATGATGAGAATGGTGGTAGATGATTGTTGTTTGATGAATCAGAGTAAAAAGGTGGAATTTTATTTGCCCAATGAAATTGATAACACTGGAACAGAAAGCTATGGGGAAGATCTCTGCATTTCAGACTCATAGATTCACTTTCCTACAGGAAGTGCCTCAAGTAGGCCAAGCAGCAGTGTCTAGCTCAAGAGTAATTTACCTTGCCTTCACAATTCTTTTATTGAAAATAGTTAATTTCTCTGGGCCATATTTTATTATCAGTATATTGTTTGTAGTATGTACAGATATTTGTATTCTACTTTGTTAATGTAGATTGTTGTTAGGCATTAATGTTCAAAAATTCTTTAATGAAATGAAATTGGATCTGAGCTGTAATAAAAATAATAAATGTCTACCATACAACTAGGCTATCTTTTCAAATTCTAGTGATGAGCATTGGATCTTATTTTAGGTGAGGTTTCTATTGACAATTAGATTATGTATTACAGATTGCCCCAAAAACCTTCATTCCAGCACTGTTTGGACATGCAACTGAGGATGTATTCATCCAACCACATCACTGTGACATCATTTTCAAATTATATGCGGTATTTCAATATCATTTTTGATCAAACTAATTGTCTTATGTCTTTAAAGCAAGATTAATATGCATTTAACAAAGAATTTTTCTTATATAGCTAATGATGGATGTTCCATATAGGGGGATAAGAATATTATAAAGTTTTAGGGTGATCATAACTTTGCACGTCCCCAGTTCTACTACGACTTCGTTTCTATTTTCTTCTACAATGTTCTGCATCCTCCACAATTGTCAGCTGTGGGCACTACTGCAACTGATAAATATTTCGATCTTGGAGCTTTATAGATGGGCCATGATTTGGATGAGGTAATTTGTTCAATTTTTCCATTCTTTCATTCTTCCCTTGCACTCATTCCCAATGGAAGAGGAAAAAGAGATGGAGAGAGCTGGAGACAACAAATATGGGTTTCATTTAGAAGAGAATCATAAATTTATTATTTTAATCTAAACTTAAAATGGGTGATAGGAATTTTTATGACAACAATAATAACTGAAGGGGTCAGTATTGTGTATCTAAAAGTTCTGCCCTTTATAATATTTATTACAGGAAATATGTCATGTATGGAAACATAGACGAAACTCCATAGAGGGGTCTCGGAAATATTTCCCATGTGTAATTGTATTGGAAACATCTCAGAACCCTTTCCCAGACATTCCTTTGGATATTCCTGTATGGAAATCTTGTTTCCAAACAACACAGCTTTTTCCATTTTAGTAACGGTTGGGTGGGCACCATACATTAAAAGCTAAAACAAAGAAATAATAGCAAAACCCAAAGAAAAAATACCAGCAAATTGAAATATGAGAACACTTTTCCTTCTTGTTATGTAAAACCCTATTAGGTCTTCTTTATTTATTTATATTGTTGTAACACCCTGTGAGTTGTGTTCTCAGTTTTTTGCTTTTTTTATAAATTTTATTAAAACTTAATTGTTGTTTATGTATGGACAAGGCCTAATCTGTTAGATGTAATCACCTTGTGATTTAATATTGTCCGATATATACAGCAAATTTTTGTGTATTCATATTGTGTTCATTGTGAATTGCTTTTTTGATGTTTTATGTGACTGCATTGTTTCCCCATTTCCTGAAAATTGAAAGTGCCTTTTCCAAAATATATATTGTTTACTAAATTCCCTACCATTTATGATGCCTGTACTCGTTTCTCCACTCAAGGTAGCATAGTGTTAGAAGGAGAATAAAATAAAGGTCTGGAATTGATAGGTTCAGAATTTGAGGATTTTAAGGAGAATATAATTCATAAATATTCCTAAATAAGGAGGGGTATTCCTAAGACAAACTAAAGGCGTGGTTGACTTGTTATATATTTCTTCTGAGATTTTGGTGAATTTTGCAGATTTTGTTGTATGAGATTATCACTGGGCTTCATATGGTGGAGCTTGGTTCAGCTAGCTCATCTTCAGCACCTTGCATAACTAACAGTACTTCAAAGAATTTATCTGATCTATGCTCTTTGCATGCATTCTTCTCATGGGAAAGATGGTGAGGTACCCTTAAACTAGTATGTTGTTATAAACTATCCTCACAACCCTTAACTTGTAGTAAAATATGAGGTAATCTGACCTTAACAAGGTCCATACACATGATTATATTCACAAATCATGAGCATCAAGACTTATTACTGGCACAAAAACTTGTTTAAGACCCCCATATCATTGTCATGGACTGTCATAAATCCATTCTTAATTGCCTTCACTCCTCCCATAGTTGCCTATCAAATTCCTTTGAGGCCATCCTCACAATCTGAGTTGAAATGTACTAAATCTTCATTGTCAGTGACTTGAGTAAAGTCTTGTATGAAATGTTAGGTAATGTGATAGGGAACCAGCTCAGCTTAAAATTTGTTTAGGATTTCCTCCTTGTGGTAACATTTTTATATCCTCTTTGTGAATCATCTCCGCCATGACTGATTCCCTAAGGCTTTCGGCTATATTTTATAGAGATCAGGCCTTGTGAAATTCCTTGCGGCATTATAAAATGTACATGGATGGTGAATTATCTTCACCGATTACCTTTAGAGGTTCTACAATTTCATCCAAGGAGAGTTGTGGGTCACATTGGGCCATTTACATAGATTAAAGTAATTTGGAACCACATCCTGGCAGGTTTGAATTGCTTCCTTGTGCTCCTCAGATATCTCTTGGGCATGAAAAACCATTTTGTAGTCATGCATAAATGCTTGAGCAATGTCAATCTTTATTTTTACTATTTGTGTTAAAAATACATCATATATTTACATAAAAGTATATACAAAAAGCAAATCAAAAGGTGGAGGGTATATACAATGGAGCTTATATCCTCTTCCGTAAGGATACTAATTCAGAAATAAAATATGAATAAGCTACTGGATCTAAATATTGAGCATCTTTTATCAGTAAGGCACCCTTAGCCAACAGTTGGTGATGCACCTTATCATGCCTCATGGTACAAAAAGCAGGCAAAGAACTAACCTTTTGGTAAAAATGTATCCTACAGGGAAAATAGAGCAGACTCTCGAGCACTGCCAAATCCTAATGACATTCCCAAAAATATGTTTCACCATCTCAAAATGGTGTCAAACAAAGTAAAGTCCATCAGAAATCCTGCTCTGGCAGTCTGGAATTAGAGGGGGTCCCCCGGTAAATGACAAGCCATGCCAAGACTTGTAGCTTATACGAAAGCTGAATGGGCTAGACAGTGTGTAGTCTGTGCACTCACCTATCTTTTGGATCAACTGAAACCCATCTTGCAAGGGATATTGGATGCCATCAATGCAACGAAGAATAGAGACTCTATGAACCATACCGCTAGAAGGGCTTACCAAAGCTTCACTCCTTATTCCTTGAAAACAGTTCCGACATTGCAATGTTCATTTTGAACATGACCCCCTGGGGGATGAGCTTAACCAACTCCATAACTGATTGTCTATTGGGGAGGGGGGGGGGAGTAGACCATACTCTATCAAACAAAATGCAACTATATCCAACAAATATTCCCAAAATAAATGTCGTTCTCACTCAAGCTGTCAGACTAGAAGCATGGCAAGTCTGCAATACTAGTAACCCATGACCTCTAGCTCCAATTGGGTGGCCGAGTCCTTGGTGTAGTTTTGACATGGTTGATGACATCATAGCAGGTATGGGATTTGTTGATTTATGTGGTACTCTATCTTTTTTAATAGAGGTTGTTTAGTAGCCAAGGCCTTGAATAATTGCTTGGAGTGCTTGTCACTAACTTTGAGCCAATGCAATCAAGATCAAATATGGGTACCTTTTACTTTCAGAGCCTCTGCAATTTGTATTGCCTGTCTAATCTTTGGAGCTCTGGCCTACAACTTCTCATTGAATGGCTGTACTTCTTTCTTTCACCAAAGCCATTTATTTGGTCTCTGCATTTCCTGTGTGCCTGCTAGTAGCAGTGTCTTGTTTTCCATATCCTAGAAGAAGGGGACGTTGTTTTGGCAATAGCATCATTCCACCATTTATTCTAGATCGAATCAATTTTGTCCTTGGGTAATCAATTTCAAATCAAGTTGATGATGTTGAGTTATGTTGGGCATTTTAGATGAGAGACATTAAGCTTGTATGTTGTTTTGATATGAGTTGGTAAGTTTGCTCCTATAGAATTGCAAAGACAATTGGTTGGTGATCAGACAAGACATCTAGAAAGGTTAATTCTTATGAGGATGGTTACATCTGAATCCTGATGAAGAACCCATCACATAGTAGGAGTTATAACTTCAAATTATCTTGACTGCATTTTCATGCATGCAATGCAATGTAGCCATACACAGTTACAAATTAGCC
This sequence comes from Pseudotsuga menziesii, assembly GCA_001517045.1. Classification (NCBI taxonomy): domain Eukaryota; kingdom Viridiplantae; phylum Streptophyta; class Pinopsida; order Pinales; family Pinaceae; genus Pseudotsuga; species Pseudotsuga menziesii. The sequence continues at coordinate 553,727 of LPNX010525812.1, read as the reverse complement.
GTGTAACATTATGTTTGCATTATGAATTTCTAGGAGTGTATACATTTTAGATTTTATTTGTATTGTCAACGGGGTCTATCTTCGGTGGTTAAAGGGGAGTGTTATCCTCCCCACCTACGTTCAATTCCCACTTGTGACATGCTTACTCCTAATGGGTTGATTGGACTCTAAAGGAGTTGTTTCATGTGGATGGGGCCAGGTGAGATTCCTGGAAAGCTTTGGTGGATAGATTCCTTGTCATGAGCACCTGTAATATCACTACCATCAAGAGCATAATTTTTGTTTGTTTGTTATTCCATAGATTTCATTAGATAACCTCTCATGTTCCTTTATTAGTTTTGCTGAGAAGCTTAAAGTAGATGTTTCTGGTTAAATAAATAATGCAAATCTTATCACAGGTTGTTAGTTTCTTTCCTATTTTAATTTAGCTATACAGACAAAAGAACCTAGATTGTATCTCGTATCAAACTGAAAGTGTTGTAAATCTACTATTCAAAAGTTAGGAAGGGCATTTTTACTAAAATCAAAAATCTGAAGATGTTTCTACCTACATATTGAAGCTTGATGACTAGTATTTCATATACAATCTCTCTCTGTTTAGAAATGAGGGCCCTCCTTTGAATACTGTATCTCTGTTCTTTGAGGCAGAGAAGATCACAAAAATAGAACCTCGTACCCAGCAAAGCATGTTCACATTCTCCTTTATTCACCAGTTCTTCTAGATGTAATTTAGCAAAATTCATTTAGAGGATCATATCAGCCTGAAATCCTTTAGTTGTAGGACATAACCTGCTACTGCTTCAGGATCTACTGTGATAAAAGGCTTGTCAAAGATTTTGTCCAAAGTAACATGATACGAGGGCTCAGTGCATTCTGCACCCTGCCAACTTGGCCCCTTGATGAATCATGACCCATCTGATCCAAAATTGAAACAAAATAGGAAAATTTTACTGGCAATTCCACCAGGATTTTGTTCTCATTGTCCATCTGCACCGTCAAACAATATCCTTCCTTGCAAATGGACTCTTCTGAAAATTCCTTTGGAAAACATAATCTGTAATCGATGCAATTTAGAAGATATTGAAGACGAAGCTCAATTCCTTTTAATATGCCCTGAACACAGCAATATTAAATGTGCTTATAGCCTTATACAGATGTCTGCAACAACAATTTAGTTCATGAAAAATCCTAAATCAAGAAAACCAAACTAAGTTGGGAGACTTTATTCTGAATCTTATCTCACATTGAAGCAAATGTCTAAATAAGTAATCTTCAAGATTTTAATTTCCTAGTTCCGTTTGTTCACTTTCTCTGTGTGGGTCCTACAGACCAAGCTGGTCTAAGGGATGTTAATGACATCATCATCATCAATCGGGATATTATTTAGCATCATAATCATCTGTCTTTTTGTCATTTTCAAAATATTAGATTTATGGAAGGAAAGAGCCTGATTCCAGTGGGCTATATATGATTACTGGTTTTGTTTCCATGAATATCATTTAGTAGGTAAAAGTGCCAGTGCATTTTTCCTTGTGGACTCCTAAAATAACTAGTCTGTTGCATTTGCCTCTCAAATAAATTGAGGTCGAAGATCAATTGATGACGTCAACAATAGAGTCATGAATAAAAGAAATGGACAAAATGACAGGGGGACGACAAGATTTGATCATTGTTGCCTCTTTGTTAGGACGTGTTCCTAATCTTGCAGGATTGGCATGAACTTGTGAGGTGAAGTGTAAAATACAGTGACTTGGCTAGATATTTCTGAATATGCTCATGATTATCATAGTGTAAATGTGTGCGATATCTCTTTTACCCACTACTATGTCGATTACTCTTTTTCTTGCAGGTGTTTAAAGCAACAAGATTAATTATTGCTGATGCAAGTATAATACAAGATAAACAGTTCCAGCTCTATAGGTACAAAATCATATTTTTTCTATCTTAATTTTCAATATTGATTTCATTATTTGGTGAGTGGATTCTAAGCAAATAGTCAGGAAAACAAAAACCACATTTTCAGATTGATGATATTAAATCATGTCTACTTTACAGCGTCATAGCAGAGAAGTGGATTCCAATACAAGAAGTACCTAAATTGAACCTTAAAGAATACTTGAAGTCAAAGAGGAGGGAGGGGTACTTAGTTTTGGGATTGGAGCAAACGGCAAATAGTATACCAATATCATTTAGCAATGTGGCATTTTATGCGTGTTGTAATTCTATGGCCTTGATTTATCTTTATAGTTCAATTGATTATTAAACTCTTTCTAAAATATTGACATGCATCTAAGATGGAGGAACCTTCTCTTCAAGGGGAAATCACTTCTTTGGTACCATAACAGTTGCAAGGCATATGGTATATCCCATAATATATCTTGGAAATGGCCTAGAATCTGCCAGGTGACCTCTCTCCCTCCTGTGGGTAGTCACTTCTTTGGAACTAGCAGGAGCAAGGAAAATGGTATAGACTATAAGATGTATTGGAAACCTTCTAGAATCTACCAGGTAACTTCACTCTCCCTTGTCTAGGAAGTGTACTCTGGAATTTTTTTGTTGAACCTCCCATCCTAGCTTCTATGAAGATGAAATTCTGTGTTTGATCCCTCACAATTTTTGAATATTTCTTCTTGATTTTATTCTGTACAGGCAATGTTGAAGGGAGGGCAAGGTGAATTTATAACAAGGTGGTCGTACTGGAAGGTGTGGCTAGATCATGTATTTTTCTAGTTTGGAGAGAGTTAATGGTTGTTAGGTTAGGTCGATTGGGTTAACATTGCTCCAGAATCCACAGCTAGAAGGAAGCGATCTTGTATAGGTAGGTATGACAACCAATACGAAACCAAACTTTTGTAGGTATATTCTAAAGAAGAGCAATCTTATGGTCTGAATTCAGATGTAGATTTTTTATTCATTCGAAGTATTTGAAGGACCATATTAACGAAGAGGTTTTTTCATGGTTCATTGAAGTACATATTGTGTTATGTTGGAATGTGTGATTTGGGGTGGGAATTGTGTCCCTTGTGTTCCCCATAGCTTGGGGTACTTTAGAGCACCAGGAACTGCCCCCAAAACAAGATGGGGACATCGCCAAGGGCTAGTGGCATTTAGGAGACTGCCAGTTCATTTGAAAGACATACCTTACATCCAAGTAGGCCCAACTATCCCCTATATCATGTAACATTTTCATTTTTTTCTTTTATATTAAAAATTGACAAAGTGCAGCCAACAATGCCTTCTAAATACCTCAACCTGTAGGTGTTTAAGATATAGTTAAGAAGCTCTCGGCCATCAGAAATGAAAAATTTTAGACGATAATAGGAATTTATGATGGATCATATATCAACTAATGTAGAAGATTTTAGGATGAAAAACAGTTGGTCATCAATTCATAATAAATGCTTTCTTCAATATTCTTTCCGAAAACATTATACCCTAGGTCCTCTTCATTTTTAAAATTCAGAGTGAGAGAAGCCTAACTGTTTCCCAAGATTGAGGGGGAGAAGTGCAGTAGACCTTTTGGAAGAAATGAAAAGGTTATGCATTGCACCTTTGGGAAGCAATGGAAAAGTTATGTCTAGAGGTGCAAGGGATTCTAGTTAGCAGAGAGAAGTAATATATGTTTTTATTTAACTCCAGGCCAATTTTAAGGGCCATATTAATGAAGAGTTTGTTTCATGGTTCATTGAATTGCATTTTGTGTTATGTGGGAATGTGTCCTTCGGGGTGGGAATTTCGTCCCTTGTGTTACCCATATCTTTGTGTACTCAAGGGCATTAGGAAGTGTCCCTAAAACAAGATGGGGGCATCCCCAAGGCCCAGTGGAATTTAGGAGATTGTGGCAGTACATTCGAAAGACATCCCTTACATCCAAGGATGCCCAACTATCCTTTATATCATGTAACATTTTCATTTTTTCTTTTTTATTAAAAATGGACAAAGTGCAGCCAACAATGCCTTCTAAATACCTCAGCCTTTAGGTTTTTAATATATAATTAAGTGTCTCCAGGCCATCAAAAATGCAAAATTTTAGAGGATATTAGGAATTTAGGATGGAGCATATGTCAGCTAATATAGAAGATATTAAGATGAAAAACAGTTTGCTCATCAATTTAGCATAATTGCTTTCTTCAAGATTTTTAGCTAAAACGTTATCAAATATTTAAAAAATTTTGAGAAAAGAGAAACAAAACTCTAGAGAGACAATGATTGATCTTTGAAAATCATATGACACCCTAGTTCCTCTTCATTTTCAAAATCAGAGTTAGAGAAGCCTAAATGTTGCCCAAGATTGAGGGGGGAAATGCAGTAGACCTTTGTGAAGCAACGAAAAGGTTATGTCCGGAGGTGCAAGGGATTCTAGTTAGCAGATAGATCATAGAAGTAATATTTGTTTTTATTTATCTCTAGGTCAATTTTAAGCTTTAATCACTTCTTTTTTAATCCACCCCGACTTAGTAGTTTATGGACAAAGGCTACCCAATTATTTTGTATACTTTGTAATGATTCTCAATCTCAAGGCCAGATTTGATCCAAAGAGGTACAATGGTATTTTCTTACGAGGACAAATGTGAACAATTTTGGTGTAGAGGAAAAACTATTATTTTCATTGGCCAGAGATCATGCAGGGGCTTCATTAATGCCTAACTCTTACCAATTTGAGGTCCATCTTTAACTGTTTGACATTTGTTAGTAACTTTATTTTTTTACATAAATCTTTGTAGCATTTGGATGAATTTGTCTCTAGAAATCCAACAAGTTTCCTTCCAATGTCGATATAAATGCCTAAGAAGTTAGACCTTTTACTTCTAGGTATCCAATATTTAATCTTCTACATAATTTTTGTATGGACATCTTTGATCAAACCTTTTCTGGAAGATTGGATTTTATAGTATTCATCAAAGTGAGATTTCTTAGCTCTCGACATTGAGCTAAAATTTTTTGGGATGTCTGTTTTCATTGCATCAGATAAGTAAGTTTTTGAAGTAATATGTATACAAGCTAGAGAGTGTGACTAGAAAAACAAGTGGGAAAGAACAAGGCATCGATGCATATACTGTATATTGTTTAAAAACATATTTTAATAATTTTGTGGACTTCTTTTATTCAGATATTGGTGGTGGTAAGGGCTCAAATGCAAGGGAGAATGGTACCTATAAAATTGCAAACAAGGGTGACAACGCTGCCATACCTCGATCTGGCATTTGTATTTTTTTTTAAAACACTAACAGTCGTCGCTTAACCGATGCTTCTGTAGGTGATTTTTTTTTTTAAACACTAACAGTCGTCGCTTAACTGACGCTTCTGTAGGTGATTTTTTTTTAAAACACTAGCAGTCGTCGCTTAACCGACTCTTCATCGACGCTTACGTTTTCACTGTCGTTGGTTATATGACGATTTAGATGTCGGATAACCGACGATTTACATTTAACCCTTTCGGTTAAGAGACGTCTTGCAGCTGATTTTTTTTAAATTTAATATGAATTAAAGGTCGGATAACCAACGATTTACATGTAACCGACGGTAAACTGAGCTGTCACTTAACCGACAGATTGGAGAGATGTTGGATAACCGACAAAAATCCACCGACGCTTAAAAAAAATCATAGTGTCGTACATGTGACAGAGAAGTGTCGAAAATCCAACAATACGGCCATCGGATTTTTGGTCGAAATGTAGTAGTGATAGTACAATTAGCCACAAGTACAAAACAAAAAGTTACTAGCCTTATTAGAAATTGTAAAGTGATGATGAATGATTTTCTTATGCATGTTAATGGAAATATTATTTCATTACGATCCTATGACTTATTAATAGGAATGGATTGGCTAGAGGAACATAAAGTGGTGTTAAAATGTTTTGATAAAACCTTTCCTTTTATTGATGATAATGGAAACGATATAAAAGTTAAAGGGTCCTTAGGATGGTGACCTTCCGAGAAATATTTGCATTAAAAATGAAAAGATTAGTAATAAAAATATGTAAAGTGTTTGTATTCTATATAATGAATGGTAAATAAAATGGTAACAAACTTCAACTAGAAAACATACCAGTCTTGAAAGAGTTTGAAGACAGCTTTCGGGAAAAAGTCCCTCGAATTCCTTTGAAAAGAGATATTGACTTCACAATCGATCTCATACCCAGAGTGGTATCAACATCAAAAGCTTCATATTGAATGAATAAAACAGAACTTACAAAACATAAATCACAACTACAAGAACTAATCGATAAAAAGTACATTAGACCAAGTGTCTCTCCCTGGGGAGCACCGATCTTGTTTTTGAAAAAGAAGGACAGAACACTAAGATTATGCATAGATTGTCGACAATTAAATAAGATGAATTTTGAGAACCGATACCAAATCCCCAAGATACATGATCTATTCGATCAATTCCATGGATAATTTATCTTTTCAAATATATATTTAAGGTCAGGTTATCATCAAGTATGAATAAAAGATTAGAACAACATTTAGGACCCGTTACAGTAATTATGAGTTTGTCCTAATGCATTTTGTCTTAACAAACACACTTGCTGCATATATGTGTTTGATGAACATTATCTTCAACAAATACTTAGATAATTTTTTGGTTGTATTCATCAATGACATACTAGTCTACTCTAAGAACGAACAAGAACATAAAGAACATTTCAGAATATTTTTGTAAACACTAAGAGAATAAAAACTTTATGTAAATTCAGTAAATGTAATTTCTTTAAAGATAAGATTCAGTACCTATGACACGTAGTGTCCAAGGATGGAATCACAATTGATCCATATAAGGTAAAGGCCATCATGGAATGGCTGATTCCTAAAAATGTATCTAGCATCATATAATTTATGGGAATTACTGGATACTATAGGAATTTCATAGAAGTATTTTCAAAGATTTCCTACCCCATAAATTCCTTACAAAATAAAGGAAAAAGGTTTGAATGGACTGAAAAATGGATGGAAAAATTTAACAAAATAAAATACCTATTAACTACCTCCCCAGTCCTAAATTTTCATATGTACCAACGCTTGCAAAGAAGGGTTAGGTGGAGTTTTATTACAAGAAAATTATGTTGTGGCTTATGAATCAAGGAAATTAAAAGAACATGAAAAAAACTATGCAACACATGATTTAGAACTTGTTGCTATAATTCACGCCTTGAAAATGTGGTGACATTACCTAATTGGAAGAAAATTTAGACTTATTACAACAAGTTCTACCAATGCTTGCAAAGAAGGGTTAGGTGGAGTTTTATTACAAGAAAATTATGTTGTGGCTTATGAATCAAGGAAATTAAAAGAACATGAAAAAAACTATGCAACACATGATTTAGAACTTGTTGCTATAATTCACGCCTTGAAAATGTGGTGACATTACCTAATTGGAAGAAAATTTACATTTATGTCATATAACATAAGTCTTAAATATTTATTTGACCAACAAAATTCTAATACAAGACATACTAGATGGTTGTCCTTAAGTAAATATGATTTTGAAATCAAACACATAAAGCGAACATAAAATAAAGTAGCAAATTCTCTAAGTCATCATATGAATTTACTATTCGCAAATAGAAACTATGAATATGATCTAGAAAATCATATTTTAAGTGCTGGAAATTCTAATAGGGAATGTTAACCCAAAAATCCTCCACTCAACTCTCAATGGCCTACACCACCCAAGGACACTAGCTCACTACCCACATATCACTCCATTAGACCCCCACACCCTCAAAATAGCTAAAGGATGAAGAAAAGGGCTTAAAACCCCAAAAAGGAGCCCAAAATAGTCTCCTAGGAGCTAAAACCCCCAAAAAGGTGCTAAATCCCTAAACAAAGCTAAAATTACGGCGAAAGGGGCTAAATCCCTTACCAAGGGCTTAAAACCCTAAAACCCCTTGAAAAATCTATAAAAGAAGGGTGGGGGGTCACTCTCGAAGAACTTCTCCCTTGCATATTGTTATGTTTCCGATGGATGCCTTGAGACACCTTTTCCTCTCAAGCCACACACTTCCTCTCCTCCATTTCCATTGAGCCAAAAATCCCCATCCAAGAGAGGTGCTTCCACAAGCTAGGGCATGGTGGCCCATTTCCACCAAAGAAGGTATAGCTTGTCTTTCATGTCTTGTTTATTTGTTTTCTTTGCTTTCTAAGCCTTGTTTCCATTTGCAGGTTTTATGTTTAACATTGTTTTGCAGATTTTACTGTAGCTTAAGATTTGTTTGCGAGTATTTGGAGGCAAAACGCTAACTTGTGTTTGCAGATGGATTCACCATTGCTTCTCTCTTCTTTCTGTTCGTAGCTTAGTTTATTGTTTTTTCCATTTCCATTTCTATTTGTATTTTTTGCATTTACCCACTAGTAGGAACCTACCCTTCTGTCCTATAGACAGAAGGGAGCCATTCCTACCCCTGTAGCAAGGAGTATCCACTACTACAGAACTAGCGACCATACCAGGTCTATCCCACAAGATCCCTGGTGCAAATTTTTAATTTTCAAGTTCTTTAATTTTTTTCCCTAGTTTTCAAAAATTTCCTGTTAAATTTGCGCTAAATCCATTTTATTTTTAGTTATCAGTACTGTTAAATCCTCTGCTAGGAAAAACCGAGTCAGTTTGGCAATAGTGCAAGTTACTTTCGGCCAGATCTAACTCTACCTCACAAAAAACCACAAATACGGGGTAGGGTTCTCTTATCGGGCCCAAAAGTGAGGTGAGGGTGCACTCAATGGCCAAACAGGTGTGCCCAGGGCACACTTAATCCCCCAATAAGTGCGACTTCAGCCCATAAACATATATCATGACTGTTTCTACATTCTATGCAACCCCCTCACCTGTTTCTGAAAAAATATTGCAGCCCCCTCACTAGATTTGATTAGAAATGTGCATCCTGTCAAACATAACTTCAATTCTAGTTTAATAGATGTAATGTACCTGTTATACTTCAATTCCATTATGTGTAAGAGGGGGTAAAATTTTTGCTCACTATTACTATCAAAGGAATCAATCATGTTAGTGTCAAACTTTACACTGTATTTCATAGAAGTATGACTAATCAGTTTCGACAAAATTATGACTATACACACTGTAATAATCGTTCAACTAAAATAACCACATTTTATTCTACATTGATCTTCAACTACTAATATAGAAATTTCTTAAGGGATTTAATTATTTATCCCCTCATCAAAATACTTAGTGTACCACACCTATATCAGGAAGAACACAATCATACATGGAGAATCATTTTTTCTCAACCTTAGACTTGTGAATGATAATATAAGACCACAAACTCTTTGTGGATCATTCATCGAACCATCAACTCGGTTAATTTTTCTACTGGTAATATTACCATCTTATAAACATGTGGAATACTTATTTACAAATGAAACATTTCTCTATCTAATGAAAACCCATAAACTTATTTGTAACTATGAGACTTCATGTAAATTCATAAAGGCTTCAATTCTAATATTCATTAGGTTATTAACCACACAAAATGGTTTAAAAATAGATCATGATGTACGAAACAACCATTCTTTAAACATCATTAATTGCAACATATAAGAAATTAATGAAAACAGGTGCAAATCATTTGTAATATTCCCACTAAAACTTAACAGTGTAGTATGTGAGATATAGTGGTAAATAATATTTCGTTATCTACTTAAAAGTCATCGTGGCTAGTTCTCTTGGAGACAAGAAAATTTATGTGAATTAAAAAGTTTCCATCACAATATCCCATAGTGTAGTGGACAAAATAATAACCAATCTCTGTACTTAAATGACTAATGGATATGCTAGCAAAAAGGGAGAATGTAACAACCCTCAGTCAAAAACAAAAGTGATCCTTTCCTAAGACACCTTATACTTTTGATACAAGTATATAAACCATTACTACTATTATAATTATCATTCAAATATTTCCTTGAAGATATAACTACATAATTGTTAAATTACTCATGACCCACACACATTTATGTACACCCACAACTAAGAAAGATCCTTTATGCATTTTCATTTTATAACAATATTTGGGCTTTAGCCTGTCCTTGGAACCTTTACCTTGAAATCCATAACATAGTATTCTCACCAATTCTTATAATGGGATTCATAATCTTCATGACCTAACACCGTGCATGCAACATACTCTAGTTTAAATGCTTATGTCCCTCTCCATCAAGGGATAGCTATATTCAGCATTAAGTTGTTATTTTTGTAATGTACCCATTTTAGACACAGTTCAACATGTATTGGCTGGAAACCCTTCTAAATTATGGGTCTCTCAGTGATTACAATTTCTGTTTCCAGCATTATTATTTGACCATAATGTGTGTAACCTCAATTTCTAGAATTACAATTCCTGTTTCTAGCATTATTATTCAACCATAATGTATGTAACTTCAATTTATGCAATTACAATTCCTGTTTCTAGCATTATTATTCCACCATAATGTATGTAACCTCAATTTATAGAATTACCATCTTCTTGAGCAAAGGTGCTCTGTTCAACAACTAGTCATCACCTCACTAACCAAATATAAGATGTACACCATAACTCTAGCATATATTTTCATAATATTTAATCCACAATAAATTACTGGTGTTGATGACACTAGGTTAGTGTGGCTAATGAAGTGATCGTAAATCTTGTAAGAAACTCATCAATGTCATCACTTTAAGATCATATTTTATTTTTAAGCTCATACTAAGTGTAGTCAAGAAAACCATGATAACCATTACTTCCCTTGATGGTTGTCTTCTAAAGTTTTACACAAATTAAAAAATGTTGCAAGGAAAAATGATAAATACACCATCTAAAACAAGAAAAAAAGTAACACATACACACAAAACATGAGAGGTGCCAATGTATGTGGTTCACCCAATCCATGGCCTACGTCCACAAAACAGTCATGTCCTATGACATTTATTCATTAAAGGTTACAAAAATGCTACATCCTTGTTGCCATAGTGCATTTCTATTAGTCTTGCAGACTAACTTTCCAAGGATATATCTAATCTGTCCCTAGGAACTCTTGATTATCCAATTACTGCAAATAGTTGTAGATCAACTACCATAAAGTAATAATGTTTGTAATAGAGTTCTGCTCTCAAGGCTAGGACCTTTCTTTTACTTAATCTTTATTGTCATTAACATCCCATGAAGGACCCTATACACTATACTCATATACTTAATACGCAATGGTTTTCTTTTTCCTAATACACACCACTCTTGCATCAAGGTGAAGTAGCCAAGGGCATTACTTATACAATAGTTAAATTGTAAAACCAATCATCATATCATTAACGTATAGGTTTGGTTGATTATATGTAAGCATGAGTATATACATATATATAGATATATCACATGTAGGTTTCACCTTTAAGCCTTCTTTTATCAAGATATATTTATATCGTTCATAGTATCATTACCCATATCGATACATGGTGTGTAATTAAAGGAAAAACAACCCATTTCATGTTTTGAACATTGTTAAAAGGGTAGTGATTGTAGGATCCTCAAATCGAGTTGATTAGATGACTAAGGAAAATAGGAATGAATATATATATATATATATATATATATATGCATATAAGTACTTAAACCACATATACATTATATCTTCCAGATTCAAGTCTTTAACATACCAATTAAAACTGCATCTAGAAGATAAAAAATCTAGCTCAAGGGCTCACGCTGTTAAGGAAGACACTGCCAGTTTCAATTCAGGATCGACATTGAGGTAAGGTGATTAATTCCAGAGTTCGACTGTTTGGTGAATTTCTTTACGCCCCAACATACAATAGGGCATATAAATAATGTAAAAAAATACACAAGCTTCACACACCCAAACCCCAGCAACGATGTAAATAAAAATATCCATGCCTAAAAAAAATGCAAGGGACAAAATCGCATAGGGCATATAATCCAATCGAATGGATTCCAGTTTGAGGGTGTCCATGCAGACCGGGTTGGATTAAAAACTTAGAGCGTCCCAATCTACACAGATGTAGTTTATGGATCGGGTCTAAACATAAAAATCAAGGGTCTCCACTGCTCAAAGGCATACTGTGGAAAAATAAAGACCTAGCATGTTTCCAACTAATGCAGGAACATATCACAATACCTCTCTTAGTTAAGAACCAAAAAGATCTTATTTGATAATTACATACACCCATAAGCATTCATGTTTTCTTTATATGCATACCCTTTGGTCATTCAAGTGCAAGAAGTTAAAGGTGATTAAACATTAAGAAAGAATTTTCATACCCTGGTGTGCTTGGTGATCCTATCAAGTTCCTGGTCCTTCGTTAAAAATCCAACTCCAAGAGCTTCACTCAAATGGAAGAGGTTCTGCACTGAGCACCGAATGCCCACACTCCCTAGGTCACGCGCCCCCTTCCTTGCATTTTTCCTTAACTTATAGCAGAGGTTGGGGTGGATTTACTGACTAGTTTAGATTTTTCCCTCAGAATAATTACCGCTCTTTCTATTTTCCTGGCGCGCCCATTCAAAATTAAAGAGAGGAATTTTGGAAAGGTCTTTCAAGGACATTAAGACCCCGGCAAAAATAGAAAGATTCCTTTTTAAACAAGTCAGTTATCCCTGCATGGTCTTCTTGTAATCAAGAGAGGTTAGAGTCATTTTTAAACAGAAAAAATCTTATTTATCACAAAATCCTTTTTTTTAGCTCGGCAATATCCTAGCTTAATCTGTCAGTACTTATCTTTTCAAAAATCAAGCTCTAAATCCTTCAATATCTTAGCTTTGACTCTTCTTATATATATATGTAAATACTTTGTCTCAAGTTACTTAAATAAAGTGGACATATATATATATATATATATATATATATATATAAATGTTATTTCATAAGTTTTAGTGTATGTCAATTTATGTCATCATAAATTAGTTCCTCACCATGGTTCATTACCATTTAGTAATTTATCGAGATACTTGAGTGATGATATCTCTTTTTCATATTGCCCTTTTTGTAACTTGAAATTTTGTTTGTTTCTTTCTCATTTTAATTTTAAATCCTTATCCCTTTGTCGAGATTAATAAGGTGGTAACCTTTGAGGCCATGGCTGAATTACGCCAGAATTCAACCCTCTAGGCTATAGTATTTTTAATCATGCTAGTTACGGAAAAATAAAAATAGGGATCCCTACAGTATTCCATAGTTACTATGTTGGTTGGAATATGGTGTCGAATTAAGGTTCCCTAACCATTCTCTTCTTTCCCTCCTTGTCCAGTTTCCCATCGTTTAAGTTGTCTTGATGTTTTAGGATTTAGGAAGTAAATCACCTAACTTTCAATTTCTTATTCTTGTGGGGCCTTGGCCTTGAGCTCCTCATCTAGAAGCCTTGTAAAATAATATTAAAAATTGCTTAGGGGCATACAGGAGGAACATTACATTCTCCCCCCCTAAAAATAACACCATCCTCGGTGTTCCGGTGTTTTCTTCGACCAGATTACCTTCTTCTCTTTCATCATCTTTCTTCTTTCATCTGTTTGTTTTGAATGCTTGCTTTTTTATTTCTTAATCCCTCTTGATAGATGGGATTAGGTCTCCAATCTTCATTTTTAAACATATATGCACATATAATAGCATTGACATTAAAACAATGTAAAACTTAGAAACCAACATTATACAATTTCCAAAATCCACAGTGGTTTTGATATACATGTCAGTACTATTTTCCAAATAATAGACACATTACCTCATGGGTACCAGCTTACCTGTAATGCACATACCTCTGCCAATGATTTTTTTTTTCCTTTGGATGTCCTCCATCCCAGCACTCCAAGTGCTAACAGTACTTCAAGTACTAATTCAAGCCACCCAACACAAGGACGATACCCAGCCTTAGGCGTATCTCTTTTTTGTGTTATTCAGGGTGCTTCACCAAGCTGAGGCACCTCAATTCTTACACACCCCCATAGCTCCTTGAGGTTATTCTCTTCACAGAGTCCCCCACTCTTGTGACAGTCCTCTCAATGTGTGCAGAATGAGTCTTAACCAAAATGTCTTACATCTAGGCGTCCCCAGAATGCATAGTGGTCCCTCACTGGCCCGGGGAAAAACAAGGTAGCTTTCATCCACTACTTGCATAATCTACTTCCTCGTGGTGACAACCTTTTTATCATGAGATCTTTCTCATATCTTCTTCACTCATTACAATTTTGGAGCTTTAGCACTCCTCATAGCCACAATTTTCCATGCCTGCGATCACTCCATAGGTGGTCAGTTAAAGCATTCATTGATAACCCAAAATTTTCAATATTCAAATATCATAGATTTCATAATTTGCATCGATTTTAATCATCATTCATGAGTTCTATAACCTTGTAGATCATCTAGAAAAAAAATTACTCCTTACTCCTTTTGAGTAATTGGGCACAACTTACATACGCGGGCAGATTTATATACCATAATGTACGTCGATAGTAGCAATGGTCATAAATCTCGGTGATGCCTGCAATGTTAGTCCGTAAACAACACCATCCACAGTTAGTCCTTGGTTGTAAAACTTGAGATTCTACAATTATATTAAGTAAAACAACACTCATACTTAACCTCATTATCCACAGCAGTGATCATTTTTCTAACAGTCAACTCCGACTGATAGTGTTACTGGCATATCCGGCCCGGTTAGCATATAACATCATACAAAATTCATCAATTCACTTATTTTCAATCTTAATATCTTTATATAATCAAATCCATATAAGCTCTAAAAATTCCAATCTCAATATGACCCAAGCAACAACAATGCTATGAAATTCTCAATGGGTTTAGTCACAAGACTACCAACAAGATCCTTCCATCTAGCACTAGAATCCATTCTAGGGTTCTTGCTAGAATCTACCATAGACATATGATATCAATAAGTATTCATTCCAACAATTAGTCTATTTGGATACTAGATCAATACACAAATTGAAAATACCTTCCATGAGCAAATCAAAACATAAGATAGTACAACACTCTAATCCAAGCACAAGGAACCATTTCTAGAACATTCACCAATAGGAGCATGCTTCTTAAGAATTCATTTACTTGTCAATTATGAAGCTGGTACTTGTAACTATACAAAGACCTTTCAGATGTGTAACGTCATTCTCTAATATCGAGAAATATTTTTTCCAATCTATCTCTTCAACACTCAATCTAGCCTTATCACGATCATAACGCGATAGTGTTCAACTTGTATTTATATATGTTACTTTAGTGAACAAGCAATTATGTTTAAAATGCAAGAAACTTCAATACCCCTATTAATGGACTTCTAATCCATAAAATCATTATCAACTTTCAATCCTTCGTTATACTACCAGGAGAAACAATGTGTCAAACCTTCTTCAAGCATTAAGTCAAATCCTTAGTATTCAAATCGCAAGAGAGGAGAATAAGTATCAAAGTAAGATTCACCACTAATCAGATTCAACTTCTATAATTTCAGCAATCCACTACAAAAAAAAATTAGAATTGATGCCTATGTATTTGATTTAATTTGGAAGCCAAATAAGGAAAATATTCAACTAACAAGGTTAATGAATTACATATATCAGCAGCAATCCAATATAGTCAACATTTAATATAAATGTTATCAACCAAATTTCAATAAGCAAAGAACTCAGATCTGAAGCAAATGATACCAAAGTTAAGTGCAAATCATTCACATTCAGGATTTATATGTTTGCTAATTTAGATGACAAAGGCGATTCCTCAACAGTGTTGTAATGTCCCCCACCTTCACTCTTGAGAAATTTCATGTACTACCACAACTTATAAAAACTTTAGGATTACCAAACAACTACTGTAAGTTCAGATTTAACTATGGATATGTACCTACAAATGTCGTTAATTATTTGTGGCACACACATGTATGTAATTATAATCTATGTTCAAATCTTTCATACATTTACCCCTTTGTATCAATTCTTTAGGGTTTATGATTTCTTGGAAAAACAATGCCATTCCTACGTATGCTGGTCATAAATAAACTCATAACTTCATGATGGAAAACCATATATACAATGCAAACCCATATGTCCTCCCGTAAAATACAATCCAATATATAATGACCTGAAACCTCTTAACTAACTGTGTGGCTGTAGATTAATATTTTGGATTAATAAATTTTCATAGCAAGTTTATCTTCAATAGTGCATTCAAACTTTGTTTTGCATACACGTAATTATGCATTGAGAATCACCTTATTTTTCATGCAAGTAGTAATTGAACTTTCACTTAAATAGGAAACATTATATGTATCTATGATATCTAGAAAGCACAATCTCAAATAAACTTATTAAAAACACAGACGCATAGATGCACAGATAAAAGAAAATACAATACAGCACTTATACATAGGCCACATTATCACACAAGAAGATACACAAGAGAAACAGATGTACGTGGTTCACCCAAAACTCAGGGTTACATCCACCAAATGGTCGCAATCAGGTGACATTTATTTTATTAAAAAGGTTACAAATCAGCAAGACATCATTGCCATACTTTCTTTTAAAATTCTCACATGGACTCTCTCATTTTATTCTTTTTATGGTCGCGCCATCACTAGCCTATCGAAGGATAGGGGTTGTGGCTTTACTTGTTCACCCAATCAACAACCTCAATGTGTTCTTTACTAGCTTTAACACACTAAAAGACATCTTAAATACATAATGTATTAGGAAATGGTTTTTCATTAAATATAACTTATTGCTTGTATGATAGTAAAGTATCTTTACCTAACCATTAAGATACATTAAAGCTGGGTTGATTTTACATATGTAGGAATATCATGAGAATCCCTTCACCTTATGAAGTATGCCATTTGTGGTAATTGTCTTTATTACTTCAAGCATCAATCAGTTTTAATAAGTAACCATGGTAAAACGTGTGGAGTACTATATCATGCGATTAATGCCTCATTTCCCTATTTGTGCTTAACAACTATTTCCCATATCTATGTATCTTCTGGAGATTACATTTAAAAATTCCTATGCAGCATATTATCCTTTTGAACAAGTAGTATACCCAAAATTAATCACTATGCATCATTCCTTCTTTGGATCTATATACCCAATAGCACAAACCTCGGGTATATCAATATTCAGATTCTATGATTTTCGAGCAAAAACTTAATGATTTTGAAACTTTCAATACATACACTAGATATTATACTTTTACAATGCTTAAATGAAGTCTCTACGCTAGGTAGTGGGTAGCACATACAACCGTAAGTTTTGCAAAAAGAACACAGCTAAAGGGTCGCAGAGGCATTCAACTATCGGTTCTGCACCTAAGGTGAATATGTGTAGAGAGCATGTTTCTTTCGGTTCTGTACAGGATTCTTTTCTGCATCATACCTATGCCTGCAAGACAAGACGGCCATTTTTTTTTGGATAAGATTCATCCTTATATCAATCCCATACAATGCAAAAACACTGGCAGAAAAAGTATGTCCAACTCAAAAGTGAAAACCCTCCAACACACAAAATGTATTTACCAGTTAAACGTAGGGTTGATTCATAAAAATGTGGATTTCATGTCACATACCCCAATTTTGTAAAATAATGTTAATTATTTTAATTGTATTCTTGAGACATTATGTTAAATTTAATGTAAAGTAGGAACTGATGACTCAGCAGGGTCAAAAGAAATGGAATGTAATTCTGAATATTTTATTATTAATAAATAAAAAGTGGAGACAACAGCATTGGGAGAGTTGTTAATAAGAGGTTACTTGTCAAACTGGTGGCTGGAACTAGGTGGAGGGAAAAAGACAAGTGGCAGCATCCTCAAACACTTCCTAAGTTGCAGGTGGAAACTTCCCTATATTTGGGGTCATGATCCCCCAAGAAAGTGGGATCAGAGCAGGTGGCTCAGTAAATGACAACTAACCCAAAAAGACCTAGGCAATCTTTTAGAAAGTACCTAATGAATAGAGCTGAGGCTGCTCAGATATTTTTCCAGAGAAGAATCATTCAGGTGGAATGTTATTCAGGAAATTAATTTGGGGAAAAGGGAAAATAGTAAGGAAGTTGTTCTTAGAAGATTGCTGCAATAACTTGGTTTATTACAGCTAGTTAGCTGAGAGAACTTACTGATAAGTTCAGGGTTGGTACTGAGTTCGAAGACTGGTATTTTACTATTGCTACACCTAGTTCCAGCCAGGGAGACCAGAGCAAGATTAGGGGTCCTGAGGAGTCGTTGTTTGAGCGCTCCCTAGGAGTTGGTAGGGAGGAATAACCTCCCATTGTTGTTGTTGTCCAAGTTCAAGAACAGGTTCTATCCTCTACTGTCTTTGTTTAATAACTGTGAATGGTTGAATGTTATGTTGTAGTTTATGATATAAATATTTAACTGGTTTAGTGATGTAAATGTTTTTAGTTTATCAGTAATAGAATCTTGTGATGGAAAATAAGAACCCACTGTGTTTTTGCACATCCGGGTTTACCAGACCGTACTCCAGCACAGGGGTAAAATTATAAAGAAAGATGATATGATGATAATATAAAATCGAATATGAATGGAATTTGAGAGTGTTTCATTGTATGGTTTTAAAAAGAAATATCTTATGTATCAGGAATTGTATTAACCTATAATGAAGACTGATAAGTCATTTAGAAACAGAGAAATAAATGTTATTGTTCACTGATAGTAGTATGTTCAAGAAGAGAAAACAGTCTTGATATTATAGTTACTTGTTTATTGCTATATGGTATTTGAATAAGCAAAGGTGAGGATAATAGTCCACTAAAGTAGTGTTAAGTTAGAAATAATGCTGTATAGTTCACTTACTTACAGATTAAATAACTGTAAGAAGTTATTCAAATGTAAGAAAGAATAGCTAGAACCTTTATTTGTTCTTACAGGTACTTAGCTACTAACAGAATTTACCTTGGAAAGTAATATCATTTCTTTATTCATTTCTGTTTTATTTAGTTAAGTTCTAATAAAACATGAAAATGCTACTTATACTTTTAAGTTGTTAATGATGTAGGACTTGGTTAGTTCTCTGACTTTCTTTATATTGTAGTTAACCAGATAATATGGGAAATAGAGAATATGTCTACAAAGTATATAGAACAGTAAGTATAATGATAATATAGTAATAAAATATTAAGATATTTACATCGTTAATAAAACATAGGATAAGGGTACCAGTTTTATAATAGCACTTACAGGTAAGACAATAGTCTTATATTATATTCTCTCTTTATTATATTATATTCTGTTATATTTGTTGCATGGACTAAGCATGTAGAATATGTACTAATTACAGAAAACAATATCATTTTAATTTCAGTATTATGAAATAAAACTATAACTTATGTACCTAAAGAAGAGGAGTAACTGTTAGTTACTTAAGTGCTCCATATAGGACTTAAGTGTTTATTTTATTATTTAGTAAACTATATATAATAAACTTGAAAGGTTTTATAAAACAGGCTGAATAAAAGAATGATATACACGAAATACCTTTAATAATAACTTATAAAACTAATATGAAAATAAAATCAAGTATATTAATGTATTGTCAATATTTTTAACAAAGTGATAGAATGCTCAATTTATTAAGCTTAAGTAAAAATTTAAACAACTACAACCTCATAATTGAACAGAGGTATATTAAAAGAAAAATATAAATGTTGTAAACATTATGTTGTTGCCGAGCTTCATTTATCAGTTATAATATAAACAAGTATATAAATTTTAAGCACTGTAAAATAAACAAAGAATTTAGAAAGGAAATAGCATTAATGACTATCATGATGGTATTAGGGTCGAAACCATGCAAAAATTTATAATTACAGTAAAAGTAGAAACTACGGGTTGTAAACCCTTTTCCAAGACAGGCTCACGGCCTCAAACTTTAACACAGTAACCTAACAGAAATTTGAACGGCTCTTCAAGGCCCTCGGTTCTTACAAGTATTTTTGAAGGGTGTGGCATTTTGCCTAAGTTCTTATTCCTTTCTTACACGGAATTCAAAACACAAAATAAATAACTTATATAGTCACGGCCGAAGCCGAAGAAGCCCTGCATTAAAGTGGGGGTCTTAACCAACTAAGAAAAACAACGAAGAAAACAACCAAAACAACCAAAACCCTTGTGGGTCTTCCAGACCACAACGACCAACCCTTAACCTTCCATGAGTTTTTACACAATATGGGATGGACATGGAAAAGTCCAGGGCTTACCGGAGGATAGAAAACTGTTCCTTTCGCACGGTGCTTTCCCCCGAACATTGAAGCTGTAACCTGTAATAAGAGCATATTAATGTTAATACCTTACTTGCAAAATGATTCTTATAAATGTAAATAAATCGATTTATGAAATATTGTAAATATTACTAGATTCTTACCTAAAATATGAAGGACGCGTGCCTTCCTAAGAACAGACAAACAACCACCAATGCGAGTAGAAAAGACCCTTCATCGCTGCAAAAAGGTAGGGAGGATTTTTTGACAGAGTTAAGAGCCACAACAACTGAGTGCAAGCTGAGTGCAAGGAATACATGGGATACTTTCACAATGATAACCTAGAACTAGCAGAGAAAGCCACATTGCTCCCTATTGAGCCACGGAAGAAATAAAAATCATACAAGAAGGAAATTCCGGAGAAGAGCAAGCTAACGAGGGGAATGCATGTAGAAAAACAGTGCAGTTTTAGTCACAGTGACAAGCAAAGGAAAGTTTCACAGCCATACAACCAGAGCCGAAAGCGATGGAGCAGGAGAATGGGAAGAGAATGATGAGTTAGGGTTAGAGGTGACCCTTTTAAACTCATGACACTTGGCAAACAATCTACCACGTCTCCTCATAAATAATTTGCACACGGTGGGTAAATTTCTATAGTCGTTTAGGAACATACATGAGGAACGATTTTCACAATCATTTGGCTGAATTAAAAAGGTTCGACTATAATCTTCAGTGAAGTCAACCTATCATTTTAATTGTAATAACAATAATCTTGTTAATATAAATATAAACCTTGCATTATAAATCATTAGTGGCGTAAGGGTAAAACAGCTCATATGAATACATTATGATATACCATTATTTACAATTTTGTAAAATCGCACTATAATTTCTATGATCATCGTGAGTATAGCTAGCATTATGGTTTAGAACTTCATAACATGCTATTCTTACCTAATAAACCATTGATCATAGGTTATACTCTATCAAGGGTGATAATTACATGACATAACCTTATATACAAGCTTGGAATGTATGAGTTAAAGGTTATAAGAGTATTCTTAGACTTAATCCATAAAATTGTAATGTCATGGTCTTATTCATGACCTCTCCATCCAAGTGAATGACTATTGTGTCATTCAACAATTACATTCCTAAATAAAATAAGTTTTGTGATATTGTTATGGATGGAAAATATAATACCTATGCTTAAGTGATGATAATACTTATACAAGTATTCACTTAACATCTATATGTTAATTATAGAATACACTAATGGTCAATATTTAGGGTGTCGTAGAATCAACTATGGCAATTATCCTGTTAATAATGTTGACCTCATTGGTATTGTCATATTTATCTAAGTTGATAAATACATGCTAAAGGAAAAAGTAACCAAATATTTTGATGAAAGTATTATCTGGAATGAATGATCTTAACCTAGAAGTTATAACATACAAGGACGAAGCCATTAATTCCTTAATAGAAGTTTTCTCAACATAATTCTAAGACCTAACATAAGCTTTAGTATGCTTTGATTTAGTTGTAGTGTAAATAAGACTTAGTGCATCAGCTAGAGTATATTCCTTTTTGTAGATAATTTGAAAATGGAAACAGTAATATGTAAACCCCTTATAAATGTACATTACAATGTAAGTGTATGTGTGCACTTGGAAGGTAAACTGTAAATTCTATAACTCTGCCTTTTTCTACTTTATCTTTGTAAAGAGTTTAATTGAAGTCTTTTAACTCTTGGCATCTATAAAAAATATCGAATAATACAGTAATATTTAAGAATCATAAAGTTACTCCCACTAGAAAGATGGACAGTTATTGAATTTACCTCAGTAAGTATTGAAAATGGTTTAGCATTTATCTTCCTACTGAAATTTTATTTTTGCGAAGTACTTGGATTTATAAACACTTTAGAATTTCAACAAGCTGCCAACCAAACTTCTTACCTGTAGTCTGTAAGAATAGGAAAACGTTCTGCATTAGCTCGAAAGCTAAGTAAGCCCAGTTTTCCATGACAGCCCCACCTTATGGTCGCAAAAAGAAACAAGTTAGTAAACTGAAAAGAACGGTTCTATCACTTTACATAACTAACAGATGAATTCAATTAACAAGATGGTGACATATAACTAATTAAATGATTAGTTAACTGCATTTATGTTAATGTTATGCAAATTTAAAAATTTTAATTTTTTTCGGAAAATTCGGGGTTTTGACATGTGGTATCAGAGCATGGTTCAAATACTAGGCCTTGATGCAGCCCAACTAGTTTCCATAGAACAGTAAAATAATGTACTAACCTATATTCTGTTTTATGTTAAGAACATAAAATTTCTTTTTCTGAATCTAACAGGAAGGTATGGAGAAGCTAGGCGAATATGCTCAGGAGGAGTCTCCAAACACCGAGACAAGACAATTATCCAGAGAACCTATGTTAGAAGAGGTAACTGCTCACTCCTCAGAGCTGATGCAGACTATCAAGGATTTGAAGACCGAAATGGAATCAGTCAAGAAGGACAATGAGAGGATTTTGAAGACTCAGGAAGAGTTGAACCAAATTTTTATGGAAAAATTCTAGACTGAAGGGAGGAGCAAAAGATCTGAATATGAGGAAGCTAGCCATTAGAAAGGATCTAAAAAGATGAAGCTGGTAAAAGCTGAAAGCAACTCATCATCTGAAGGGTTCAGGGAACAACAAAGCTACCACACTACTAGTGACAGTAGTGAGGTTGAGTTGTATGACAAAAAGAAGAAGTACAGACAATATGAAGAGATTTCCAGGGAGTTTAAAAAAATAAAGCCCCCAAATTTTGACGGAGAGACCGAAAAAGGGGAAGAAGCAGAGTCCTAGTTATCCGGGATGAGGAAGTATTTTCAGATATACAACTATTCAAATCAACTGAAGGCAAGAATGGCAATCTATAATCTCTCTTGAAAAGCAGACATATGGTGGCAAGATCTGAAAAGAGTCAAGGGTATCAAGGAAAAGGAATTCAATTGGAGTACCTTTAAAAGGTACTTCAAGAAGAAATTTCTGTCCAAACAATATTATGAAGAAAGAGCTAAAGAATTTTACAAATTAAAATTAGGTTCCATGACTATGAAGGATTTAAACAGTAAATTCTTAAGCTTACTGAGGTATGTACCTTACTTAGTAGACGAGAAACCTAAAGTGCAGCGGTTTCTCAGTTGTCTGCCATACCACATCAAGGACATAATTGAGTATGATAACCTGAAGACTCTGGAAGAAGCCATGAGGAAGGCAAATTTCTGTTTTGAGTAGAACAAGAAGAAATAAGGTATAGCCAACTGGAAGGCTAAAAAGAACAATAATCAGCCTGAGTTTAAAAAGAAAGAATTTGTACCCCAGAAGAATTTCAAGAATAATAAGAACAGAAATTATTTTAACAATAAAAATTTCCAGGGAAATAGAAATGGTGTGTCCAATAATTCGAATAACTTCAAGGGCAAGGAAGCTGCAAACAATAATGGGAATTTTACTAAGATTTTTGAACGAAAGGATCCTGTTAAGTGCTAGGAATGTAATGGCCCGCACTATGCTTCAGTCTACCCAAAATGGAAAAAGGAAGTCAACAATATTCACACTGTGTAGGAGGAAATGACTGTTGGGGAATTTGCCAGGACTATGCCCAGAATAAATGCAACATTGGAGAATTGCCATGCTGACTATCAGACTTCCATGGTGGAAGTGGAAGGTATGGTTAACCAAACCCCTGTAACCATTTTAATTGATCCAGGAGCTAGTCTTAGTTACATTGCACCTCAGATAGTGGAAAAGTGTAAATTATCTGTTGAAAAGTTTGATAGTTCCTGGTTAGCTCAATTAGCCACTGGGGAAAAAAGGAAAGTAACATGTTATGTGAAAGAATGTGCTTTACTTATGGATGATTTTAAAACTACGGTTAAGCTTAATGTTTTGCCACTTGGCTCGTATGATTTATTGATTGGTATGGATTGGTTAGAGCAGCGTAAGGTAGTTTTAAACTATTATGATAAAACCTT
Organism: Pseudotsuga menziesii; assembly: GCA_001517045.1. Classification (NCBI taxonomy): domain Eukaryota; kingdom Viridiplantae; phylum Streptophyta; class Pinopsida; order Pinales; family Pinaceae; genus Pseudotsuga; species Pseudotsuga menziesii. The sequence continues at coordinate 529,479 of LPNX010525812.1, read as the reverse complement.
TACGTGTGTAAATAGGAATGAACAACCAGTAACGGTTAAGGGTGTTGCTAGAAAAACTGTAATCAGGCAGATTTCTACCTTACAACTTAAAAAAGCAGTCAGGAAAGGGTATAAAGCCGATGCTGTAACTATTACAGATGAGGCAAGTAAATCTAAAATGGATAATTTAAAAATAGAATATATTCCTATTTTGAATGAATTTACTGATGTTTTCCCAGAAGAAATTCCAGGATTACCTCCTAGGAGGGAACTGGATTTCACTATTGAGCTAGTGCCAGGTGTTGTACCTAGCTTGAAAGCTGTGTATTGTATGAATATTTTAGAACTTAATGAGTTAAAATCACAGTTAAAAGAATTAATAGATAAGAAGTACATTCGACCTATATTGTCCTCTTGGGGAGCACCAGTCATCTTTGTCGAAAAGAAAGACGAAACTATGCGACTATGCATAGATTACCGTCAACTAAATAAGATGACTATTAAAAACAAATATCCATTACACCGCATAGATGATCTGTTTGGTTAGCTATGTGGAGCTACAGTGTTCTCAAAGATAGACTTAAGATCAGGATATCATCAAGTCAGAATTAAAGATGAGGACATCTTCAAGGCAACCTTCAAAACGAGGTATGGACATTACAAATTTGTCGTAATGCCATTTGGGCTTACCAACACCCTAGCTGTCTTTATGTGCTTAATATAATGCATAAATACTTAGATAAATTTGTTGTCGTGTTTATTGATGACATCTTAATTTACTCTAAAACTGAAGCAGAACATAAAGAACACCTAAGGATATTTTTACAAGAGTTGCAAGAGCAACAGCTCTTCGTGAAGTTTAGCAAGTATGACTTCTTTAAGGATGGAATCTAGTACTTAGGTCACATAGTGACTAAATAAGGGATTTCAGTCAATCCTAAAAAGATTCGGGCAATCGAATATTGGCCAGTTCCAAAGGACATAATATATGTTAGGTCATTCATGGGAATTACCGGATATTACTGGAGATTTATTGAAGGCTTTTCAAAAATAGCTAATCCAATCACTTCCTTACAAAATAAAGGAAAGAAATTTGATTGGAATTTAAAGTGTGAAGAAAGTTTTAAGAAATTAAAAACCTTATTAACAAGTGTGCCTATTCTAAGAATAGAATATCCTAATAGGGATTTTGTGGTATGCACAGATGCCTGTAATGATGGTTTAGGCAGTGTGCTGACTCAAGATGGGCATGTTATTGCCTATGAGTCCAGGAAGTTAAAAATTCATGAAAGGAATTACGGGACTTATGATCTAGAACTTGCAGCTGTTATACATGCCTCAAAAATGTGGCGACATCATTTAATAGGCGGAAAGTTTATTCTAATGAATGATAATCAAGGACTAAAATACCTTTTATATCAGCCCAACTTAAATGCAAGACAAGCAAGGTGGTTAGCCTTCTTGAGTGAATATGATTTTGAAATCCAACACATAAAGGGTAAAGAAAATAAGGTGGCCGATGCTTTAAGTAGAAATGCAAAGCTGAACTTTACAACAACAATCAGCACTTATGCTTCTGATTTAAATGAACAGCTTACAGAAGGGGTAAAACTGGATGAAGTCTATCAAAAATTATAAGCTACAGCTAAAGAGAAACCTACAGAAAGCTTAATAAAAGGTTATAGTCTAAATAAGGATGGATTTTTATTATTTAAGGACACATTGTATGTGCCTAATGTGCTGTTGTGCCCCTACCCAACAGCATTTAAAAAACATTATTTCATCAAATAAAATCGTATTTTATTTTTGATGAAATGTTTGAATTTCATATGGTAAAACTAAAGAACTAACAGCTACTGAAATGGTGACATTCTAGAAGTTACTGAAACATGAAATTCAATGTTTAAAGAAACCTTTGTGAACTATGGTTTAGTTGACAAAATCACTATTTTGAAATTATTATTTTGAGTGGATAAGTGTTAATAATTTGTCATAACCTAGTAGTGATTTCTTATCCAAATATTTATCATTCGATTATGTGATTTTGTTATCATAAATATTGATAAGGTTTTGAAATTGGAAGACTGATTATTGTATTGTTGGCACCTTATAAATGGGTAATTTTGATTCAATTATTCAACTTGGTAATTTTGATTCATGAGATGATGGATATTGGACGATACGACCATGCACTCAAGTTAAGAGTTTTACTAAGCCTATCCTATTATCTTTGCTACATTATTAAAAGTGTTGAATAAATAAAGATCAAAATAAGCATCATTATAATTAATAGACTTTATTTATTTTATATTATTTATACAAGATAAATAAACCTTTTAATTATTTTGGATGAATATAATGTATAAATAAAGTTCTTTGATTTTTTTAATGTTTACTTAGAATATTAGGTATAATTGACACTTTTTTTTTATCATTTTTGCAAAAATACCAGGAATCAATATGAACATTCTAAAGGTTTAGAAATGAGCATACTTTTCCTTTTTATTGAATATTATTGTTTGATTTATCCACTGGTTATTTGAATAACGGCACGTGGTTATCAATGAAGATTGAAGGGGCTATCATTTCAATGGAAAGATTTGTGAATTTTGTTTTATCCACAAAGGGATCCTCATATTAAACCAACTATATGTTCTCCGATATTGTAGAGATTTGAGAGATGACAACCGAATCTATGGATTATTAAATTGCCACTAATAATAAAGCAAATATCTAGAAGATTCTGAAATGTTTTAATTGCATGTATTGAAACAAATCACAAATTTTGAAAACGCCAAAAGAGCTTGAAAGATAATTGGTTAAGTTGTTTATTTTATCATGATTAAATTGTATTTACACTTCTTTCTTTTAATAGGTTTTTTGTTTTTTCCATGTGCAGATACTGGGGAGATTGTTATAATTTTGAAATCATTAGATGAAGAAAAGGCGTGCTATGAATTTCGTTCTCAGTTAGAAACAGAGAAACTACCGGGATTGTTGCCAGTTACAAAATCACGTTTTCAACTAACAGGCGATTTTCTGAGCCACATTGTGAGTAAATGGAGGCAGATCTAAAAAATATGCCACATGGGTTTTCTTCAGATCGGACCCATTTAGCTTTACTTAAGAGTATTTTTCCAGAAAATGATGGATTATAGACGATTTCGGGGATCCTTTGAGCACGATTTTTGTAGTTGCGGCCGGCAAAGAAATTGGTCTTCCCAGAAATTCGCCTGTGCAGAGCTTAATTTGGTTTCATTTCTTCTGATCGTGGTTTATTTAAGCAGAGAAGAATTTGATTGCTGGAGGGGGGGAGCTACTACAGCTTTAAAGATTTCTCTTTTGAAAGTTCTAGAAACACTGCTGCCAGGGATGAGCTCTGTTTGAAGAATTATTTCTTCAAGAGGATCTCAATGCCTGATTGTTGAAAGTATTGGGAGTGCTCAACAGTGCCAGGAGAGATTTATCTTCCATATCTGACGAGACGCTGCCAGTGGAGGTCGATAGATTGGGGGGACAGAGATAACAAGACTGCGGTTTGATCTTTTGTAACTGGAGACAGCTTCATGTCGGCAGATACAATCTTTAAACTAGTGATATTTAATATATGTATACAGTTTTTATACTTTGCATATGATTTGTGATATCTCTCGGTTTTGTCACGTGTTTCTATATTATTAATATTTGTTATAATTTCTTTAAAGAATTGTGCAAATATTATTTATCATTATCGACTTTTAAATGTTTCTATTTTGCTGATATATCATGTTATGTAGCTGATGATTTATATCGTTGCTTATATAACATGTAATGATTACTGTATGGTTTTGTTAATGTTTAAATTTTTTTAAATATTATCAAGGGTATTCATGCAGTAGTTTTATTAGTAGAATTCGATTTCAGTTTAAATATTTGAATTGCTCCTGATCAGGATCAAACTTAGAGCAAAATAACACATTTTCTTTTCTGTTCATTATGTTATTAACAATTCATTAAATCAGAATTGAATATTTATACTGCTATTAGGTTAGTCTTTGATTTTTTTAATTAATGTATATTTGTTAATAATGCAATTTTGAAATTCTTTTAACACGTTAATATTCAATTAAATTTTGATCATTATATTATAATTTAGGTTAATTGAATAGATTTAGTTCATAGATTAACTTAATTATAGATTAACTAGTTTAATTTGCACATTCGTTAACTAGTTTGATTTGTACATTCGTAGGAATTTGGTAGATTTAATTAACTAGAACGATAGCTTTGTTTTAGTTTTAGACTTTCAGGCTAACAGAGCCTTTAAACCTGTCGGAAACAACCATCCCAAACAGCTTGGAACCTGCTCTAAGGATCCCGGTCTGGGTTGTCTTCCCCGTTACGTGCATAGTCACATATGCACGTCAACATTGACGCTAGAAGGAGGTCCAGTAGATGACAATTTAGTCTACTGGAGCTATATCATTCATTAATGGCTTCTGTTCCGATTTGGAGATGTTTTTCTCGAAAAATCATTATTGATACTCCAGCAAGGACAGTTGATCTGTTAACTGAAAACAAGTTTAATGGTGAGGAAGTAACATCTGCATATGAACATGTTTTACAATTTATTGATCAATGTATCTTTCACAAGATTACTGATAAAGATGTCTTGTGCATATGTTTGACACTTACTTTTGAAGGACGAATCAAGAAATGGTGTAAAACCTTGCCGGTAGCTTTTATCCATTATTTTGAACATTTAATTAGTGCATTCTTAGTTTCTTTTGGGAATTATGATTTCATTAGTTTGTGCACTGAATTAAAAAATTTAAGGAAAGACAAAGATGAATCAGTGGAAGACTTCATTGATAGATTTCTTAATCTTTGTTATAGGTTTCCTTTGAAAGATATTCCTTGTTTAGGTGAATGGCTTCATCATTTGATTCTTTCAAATGAACAAGCTTTAGAAGCTAATCAATCTGAATTTTTATTAAATGATCATTCACAGTTTGATTTAGTTTTTCATGAAAATTTAGAAGTGGAAGAAAACCAATCTTGTTTGAAAACATTTTTCACTTTGACGGACGGGGATTTTGAAGAACATGATATTTCAAATTATAATATGTCCATATCTTCGTTGAATGAGAAAGAAGTTTATGAAGAAAATTGTCATGTTCCTACTTCTATTTCAGAAACAAAAGAAATTAAATCTAAAAATCCTAGTTTGGCTAAAGAGATTCGAGATTCATCTTGTGGAGATCTTATCATTAATCATTTTATCACATCTCCATTAGTTCTCGATTCTTCTTATTCTAAAGAATCCAATTATTTTCTACCACATCTATATTCTTATGATGAACATAGTAAAACTTCAGATAACTTATTATGTTCAGATTTTTCTATAGATCGTGTCACGGATATTAATCAGTTTATCCTAGAAGAAGAAACCAAACCACCTATAGACTCATCTTTTGAAGAGAAACTATTTAATGAAGAGTTTTCCTGTGATGATCTTTCTTATCCACGAAAAGAATTTCATTCTCTTAATGCTTCAACATATTTTTCTTTGTACCCTGATATTTTTAGTCAAAAGGCAATGCATAGTTCATATTATTATGATTTTGATTTCACATTGTCACAATCTCATGCAGTACAATACAATCATGATTTGCATTTAGAAAATGAAGAAATTAATCTTTCTTCCCATGTAACATTTTCTCAATTATATGCATGGGAATTAGGGAATATTCAAACAAGAAGACTTGAACAAGTCTCTTATGATTCATCTAAATTCTTAGATCAACAATCTTATCATGATCGGTCACTTGAGTTTGAAAATCAATATGGAATAGGTAAAGTCAATGTTGATCATCATCATATTAATAATTTACATCTTACAACAATTAATGATGATTTTCCTCCTACCTTGTTGGATTCCATTAGTTCATCTCAAGTTAGTGATTATGAGGAATTTAATCCCTATCAAATTGATCAAGACATCAACCATAATACAGAGAACACTCTTGAACTTGAAGTTAAGAAAATTGAATCTGAATTTGATGATCTTTTTGAACGACGTGTTTTTATACAAGATGATGTTCATAGGGAGGAAAACCTACAGGAAGGATTGTTGAACTTTGAGTTTCTTTCACATGTTTCTATGCACAAAAATTTAGCACATGAATATCATGATATATCTCTCTCATTACCATATTATTTTGAACAATCCTATGTTATTAATCACACATATTATGATAGGATTGCATATTGGCTCGAGAGATCTTTTCTTGCGAAGTTTCCGGAGAATGGTAAGTTGGCATTTACTTTGATTTTTGAAAGTCAAAATGGTAAGTCAGATTTATTTATTTTCGGTTTCAAAATACTTCAATTCTTATTGCTGATTTTCATTTTGTCTGATTTTGCAGGATTGGAGTTATTACGATGGCTTCATTGGAAATTTTCGTTTACTTAGTTTGTATATATTTTATTTTATTAGTATAGGTTAGGTTTATAATTTAAGATGATTTATGTTTGTTTACATTTCAATAAATGCAGATAGATGGAGTTGTGACGACATCATTTTTAGAATGAGATGACGACATCATTATTAGGGAAGTAGTTCTTTACTTTCTCTCGTTTTCTTAAATTGTCTCATTAAAAGAAAGAACCTTTCATATTTTTATAGCTGCATACTCATTAGGATTTATTTTGTTACTTTTATTTCTAAATAAAACACATTAGATTAAGGTCTCATCACTTATTAAAAAATAACTTCGACTAAATTGAAATATTTAAAAGCAAAATAGGGATAATTTTTTTTTAAAACTTGTTAATATATTTTAATCTCTTATTTTCTTTTGCTGGTAATTAGTCATATGTTGTTAGACCTATTTTCTATTTGATGAGATATTGATTTAACTTTTGTGTTATGTGTGTGGAATTTATTTTAAATTTTCATTTTCTTTACTAGGAGTTTTCTCGTAGACTTTGAAATCCTTCGTTTTTGTAATTTGCTCAAATAAAACTCACTCATGTATATATTGCACATTTATAATTACTGGTTGTTTTCTTTTTATTTTATTTTTCTTTTGTTTTTGTGTGGTTTTTCAAAACCAGGAGAAATGATTCAGATCTGGGAATGTTTTTATTGGAATCTGATTATATAAAACATAAAGAAAGCTAGACTTTTAGAAATCTGTTCTTATCTCAGAAATAAAAGAAAAAGAAATTGAACTGTTGCAAACAAAACTACTAGACGAAAACTTTCACTTTATTTCGTTTCTTTTATCATTATCCTCAAATTATTGGATTGAATGGATATCGAAGTCATTATTACTAGGAATTCTATTACTTATTTAGAAATCAGTTCTGGAAAATCAGTTGCAATTTAATCATAAAATCAGCTATCTATAGATCATTTACGCTATCTTTCTCGTAAAGAGTTTCCTATTATGTTCCCCCATTATAAATATGCAAATCTCTTGTGGATGAGCACTTAAATGCTGAGTATGAAGCCTTATTTAAACTTATTAGTTTGGGATATAAGCCATTGGGTAGAATGGGTTAAAAGACATACCCTTTTGAGGCTATGGAGGCCTGTGGGTAGGAGGGCTCCGTCTGTGGCATATTTGGATTCTAAATCATAAATTGTTATATATACAAAAATCTATAAGAATCGAAGGTCATCCCACACTCGTGAAGAGGTTCCAATGCAGCTTACCCATTAATAAATTGAGAAGTTCTAAATATTCATGTTTTATCATATCTTGGGACTAGAACGGTGGGATGTATGGTTAAAAGTCAACCCTTTCGAGGCTATGGATGCCTGCTAGTAGGAGGGTCATGACTGTAGTATTGGGATCATATCTTAAAAAAAAACTGGTCAAATATCAAAATTGCGTTGTATTTCCCAGGACTAATTTCTTTTGGAGTCTTATGTTTTCTGAAAAAACTTAAAATTCGTATCATTTGTGGAGGTAATCTCTGGATAATGATCAAAGAATCGAATTTGGTATTAGTTTGAAATATAGTCTTATCACAAGGCACAGTTCTTTTATATTCCAGAAAATGCTAATCTGAGTTAAAGAAATTTTTTCTTATCTTACTACATATACAAGTCAGATTTCATGTTTTCGCAGAGATAATTGTTTCGCCTAGTCAGTCGCCATCTGTTGTCCCCCTACCCAACAGCCTTTAAAAAACATTATTTCATCAAATAAAATTGTATTTTATTTTTGATGAAATGTTTGAATTTCATATGGTAAAACTAAAGAACTGACAGCTACTGAAATGGTGACATTCTAGAAGTTACTGAAACATCAAATTCAATGTTTAAAGAAACCTTTGTGAACTATGGTTTAGTTGACAAAATCACTATTTTGAAATTATTATTTTGAGTGGATAACTGTTAATAATTTGTCATAACCTAGTAGTGATTTCTTATTCAAATATTTATCATTCAATTAATTGATTTTGTTATCATAAATATTGATAAGGTTTTGAAATTGGAAGGCTGATTATTGTATTGTTGGCACCTTATAAATGGGTAATTTTGATTCAATTATTCAACTTGGTAATTTTGATTCATGAAACGATAGATATTGGACGATACGACCATGCATTCAAGTTAAGATTTTTACTAAGCCTATCCTATTATTTTTGCTACATTATTAAAAGTGTTGAATAAATAAAGATCAAAATAAGTATCATTATAATTAATAGACTTTATTTATTTTATATTATTTATACAAGATAAATAAACCTTTTAATTAGTTTGTATGAATATAATGTATAAATAAAGTACTTTGATTTTTTTAATGTTTACTTAGAATATTACGTATAATTGACACTTTTTTTTTTTTAATCATTTTTGCAAAAATATTAGGAATCAGCGTGAACATTCTAAAGGTTTAGAAATGAGCATACTTTTCCTTTTTATTGAAGATTATAGTCTGATTTATCCATTGGTTATTTGAATAACGACACATGGTTATCAATGAAGATTGAAGGGGCTATCATTTCAATGGAAATATTTGTGAATTTTGTTTTATCCACAAAGGGATCCTTATATTAAACCAGCTATCTATTCTCCGATATTGTAGAGATTTGACAGATGACAGTCGAATCTATGGATTATTATATTGCCACTAACAATAAAGCAAATATCTAGAAGATTCTGAAATGTTTTAATTGCATATATTGAAACAAATTGCAAATTTTGAAAACGCCAAAAGAGCTGGAAAGATCATTGGTTAAGTTGTTTATTTTATCATGATTAAATTCTCTTTACACTTCTTTCTTTTAATAGGTTTTTTGTTTTTCCATGTGCAGATAGTGGGGATATTGTTATAATTTTGGAATCATTAGATGAAGAAAAGGTGTGCTATGAATTTCATTCTCAGTTAGAAATAGAGAAACTGCCGGGATTGTTGCCAGTTACAAAATCACATTTTCAACTGATAGGTGATTTTCTGAGCCACATTGTGAGCAAATGGAGGTAGATCTAAAAAATATGCCACATGGGTTTTCTTCAGATCGGACCCATTTAGCTTTATTGAAGAGGATTTTTCCATAAAATGATGGATTCTAGGCAATTTCGGGGATCCTTTGAGCACGATTTTTGTAGTTGCGGCCGGCAAAGAAATTGTCCTTTCCAGAAATTCGCCTGTGCAGAGCTTAATTTGGTTTCATTTCTTCTGATCGTGGTTTATTTAAGCAGAGAAGAATTTGATTGCTGGAGGGGGGGAGCTACTACAACTTTAAAGATTTCTCTTTTGAAAGCTCTAGAAACATTGCTGCCAGGGATGAGCTCTATTTGAAGAATTATTTCTTCAAGAGGATCTCAATTCCTGATTGCTGAAAGTATTGGGAGTGCTCAACAGTGCCAGGAGAGATTTATCTTCCATATCTGATGAGATGCTGCCAGTGGAGGTCGATAGCTTGGGGGGACAGAGATAACAAGACTGCGGTTTGATCTTTTGTAACTGGAGACAGCTTCCTGTCGGCAGATACAATCTTTAAACTGGTGATATTTAATATATATATACAGTTTTTATACTTTGCATATGATTTGTGATATCTCTCAGTTTTGTCACCTGTTTCTATATTATTAATATTTGTTATAATTTCTTTAAAGAATTGTGCAAATATTATTTATCATTATCGACTTTTAAATGTTTCTATTTTGTTGTTATATCATGTTATGTAGTTGATGATTTATATCGTTGCTTATATAACATGTAATGATTACTGTATGGTTTTGTTAATGTTTAAATTTTCTTAAATATTATCAAGGGTATTCATGCAGTAGTTTTATTAGTAGAATTCGATTTCAGTTTAAATATTTGAATTTCTCCTGATCAGGATCAAACTTACAGCAAAATAACACATTTTCTTTTCTGTTCATTATGTTATTAACAATTCATTAAATCAGAATTGAATATTTATACTGCTGTTAGGTTAGTCTTTGATTTTTGTAATCAATGTATATTTGTTAATAATGCAATTTTGAAATTCTTTTAACATGTTAATATTCAATTAACGTTTGATCATTATATTATAATTTAGGTTAGTTGAATAGATTTAGTTCATAGATTAATTTAATTATAGATTAACTAGTTTAATTTGCACATTCGTTAACTAGTTTGATTTGTACATTCATAGGAATTTGGTAGATTTAATTAACTAGAACGATAGCTTTGTTTTAGTTTTAGACTTTCATGCTAACAGAGCCTTTAAAACTGTCAGAAACAACCATCCCAAACAGCTTGGAACCTGCTCTAAGGATCCCAGTCTGGGTTGTCTTCCCTGTTACGTGCATAGTCACATGTGCGCGTCAACATGTGCCTAAGGTTAAGTTGTTGATTCTGGATGAAGTTCATAAAACACCTTACTCAGGACATCCAGGTTACCAAGAGACTGTAACCATGCTAAGAAAAGAATATTTTTGGCCTAATATGAAATATGAAGTAGCTGAATATATAGCTAGATGTTTGGACTGTCAAAAAGTAAAAACAAAACACCAACATCCAGCTGGTTTACTACAACCTTTACCCATTCCTAGTTGGAAATGGAAAGTAATCAGCTTAGATTTTAATACTGGATTTCCCAGAAATCAAAATCAAAATGACTCAATCATGGTGGTGGTAGATAAATTAAGAAAAGAAGCACATTTCATTCCTATTAAAACTACTTACAAGGCTTCCAATATAGCTGACATATTCTTAAATAAAAAAATTTGGTAACATGGAGTACCGAAGGTTATCATTTCAGACAGGGATCCTAAATTCACAAGAAAATTTCTCGAAGTCCTTGTTTAAGGGATTAAATACAACACTGAATTTCATCACCTCTTTCCATCCTCAGACATATGGATAGACTGAAAGAGTGAATCAGGTGCTGGAATATTTGTTAAGGATGTATGTTAAAAATCAGCCAGGTAAGTGGGAAGACTACTTGCATCTAGTAGAGTGTGCATATAATAATAACTACCAGTCACAACTAAGTTTTGTCCATTTGAAATTTTGTATGGACGTAAATGCAACACTCCTATCTCCTGGAATAATCTAGTAGATATATTGGTGTTAGGACCAGAATTATTGAAAGAAATGGAAGAGATTGTGAAACAAGTGCAGGAAAATTTGAAGGTGGCACAGGATCGGAAAAAGAGCCAAGCAGATTTGAAAAGAACTCCCAAAGAGTTCTAGGTAGGTGAACACGTCTTTATAAATCTAAGACCAAAGAAAAGATCCCTAAGACTGGGGAGTTGTGCAAAACTAGCACCACGTTATTGTGGTCCGTTTGAAATTTTATCTAGAATTGGTCAAGTTTAATATCAGCTAGCATTACCGCCTAACTTGAAGGTGCATAATGTTTTTCAAATCTTTGTTTTGAAAAAGTATGTTCATGATGCTACTCATGTGGTTGATTGGAATGTTATACAGGTGGAACCATAAGGAGAAATTCTGGTGGAACTGGTCTGCATCCTCGGGAGGAGGGAAATTACTCTGCGGAACTGCACCATTGGATAGGTGAAGGTGCAATGGAAACACCTTAGTCCTGAAGAGCCTACTTGGGAATTGGAAAGTAAGATGTGGAAGGCATACCCAAATCTATTCTAGGAGGTTACAGAGGACGAAGAGTAAGTAACATCGAGGACGATGTTACATTTTAAGGGGGTGTGTATGTCACATACCCCAACTTTGTAAGATAATGTTAATTATTTTAATTATATTCCTGAGACATTATGTTAAATTTAATGTAAAGTAGGAATTGATGACTCAGCAGGGTCAAAAGAAATGGAATGTAATTTTGAATATTTTATTATTAATAAATAAAAAGTGGAGACAACAGCATTGGGAGAGCTATTAATAAGAGGTTATTGGTCAAACTGGTGGCTGGAACTAGGTGGAGGGCAAAAGACAAGTGGCAACATCCTCAAACACTTCCTAAGTTGTAGGTGGCAACTTCCCTATATTTGGGGTCATGATCCCCCAAGAAAGTGGGATCAGAGCAAGTGGCTCAATAAATGACAACTAACCCAAAAAGACCTAGGCAATATTTTAAAAAGTACCCAATGAATAGAGCTGAGGCTGCTCAGATATTTTTCTAGAGAAGAATCATTAAGGTGGAATGTTATTCAGGAAATTCATTTGGGGAAAAGGGAAAATAGTAAGGAAGTTGTTCTGAGAGGATTTTTGCAGTAACTTGGTTTATTATAGCTATTTAGCTGAGAGAAGTTACTGATAAGTTCAGGGTTGGTACTGAGTTCGAAGACTGGTATTTGACTGTTGCTGCAGCTAGTTTTAGCCAGGGAGACCAGAGAAAGCTCGGGGGTCCCGAGGAGTCATTATTTGAGTGCTCTCCAGGAGTTGGTAGGGAGGAACGGCCTCCCATTGCTGTTGTTGTCCAAGTTCAAGAACAAGTTATGTCCTCTACTATCTTTGTTTAATAACTGTGAATGGTTGAATGTTATGTTGTAGTTTATGATATAAAGATTTAACTGGTTTAGTGATGTAAATGTTTTTAGTTTATCAGTAATAGAATCTTGTGATGAAAAATAAGAACCCACTGTGTTTTTCCACATCTGGGTTTACCAGACCGTACTCCAGCATAAGGGTAAAATTATATAGAAAGATGATATGATGATAATATAAAATAGAATATGAATGTAATTTCAGAGTGTTTCATTGTATGGTTTTAAAAGGAAATATCTTATGTATCAGGAATTGTATTAACTTGTAATGAAGACTGATAAGTCATTTAGAAACAGAGAAATAAATGTTATTGTTCACTTATAGTACTATGTTGAAGAAGAGAAAACAGTCTTGATATTATAGTTACTTGTTTATTGCTATATGGTATTTGAATAAGCAAAGGTGAGGATAATAGTCCACTAAAGTAGAGTTAAGTTAGAAAAGATGCTATACAGTTCACATACTTACAGATTAAATAACTGTAAGAAGTTATTCAAATGTAAGAAAGAATAGCTAGAACCTTTATTTGTTCTTATAGGTACTTAGCTACTAACAGAATTTACCTTGGAAAGTAATATCATTTCTTTATTCATTTCTATTTTATTTAGTTAAGTTCTAACAAAACATGCAAATGCTACTTATACTTTTAAGCTGTTAACAATGTAGGACTTGGTTAGTTCTCTGACTTTCTTTATATTGTAGTTAACCAGGTAATATGGGACATATAGAATATGTCTACAAAGTATATAGAACAGTAAGTATAATGATAATACAGTAATAAAATATTAAGATATTTACATCGTTAATAAAACATAGGATAAGGGTACCATTTTTATAATAGCACTTACAGGTAAGACAATAGTCTTATATTATATTCTCTCTATTATATTATGTTCTGTTATATTTGTTGCATGGACTAAGCATGCAGAATATGTACTAATTACAGAAAACAGTATCATTTTAATTTCAGTATTATGAAATAAAACTTTAACTTCTGTACCTAAAGAAGAGGAGTAACTGTTAGTTACTTAAGTGCTCCATATAGGACTTAAGTGTTTATTTTATTCTTTAGTAAACTATATATAATAACCTTGAAAGGTTTTATAAAACACACTGAATAAAAGAATGATATACATGAAAGAACTTTAATAATAACTTATAAAACTAATATAAAAATAAAATCAAGTATATTAATGTATTGTCAATATTTTTAACAAAGTGACAAAATGCTCAATTTATTAAGCTTAAGTAAAAATTTAAACAACTACAACCTCATAATTGAACAGAGGTATATTATAAGAAAAAGATAAATGCTATAAACATTATGTTGTTGCCAAGCTTCATTTATCAGTTATAATATAAACAATTATATAAATTTTAAGCGATGGAACATAAATAAAGAATTTAGAAAGGAATTGGCATTAATAGCTATTATGATGGTCTTAGGGTGGAAACCCTGGAAAAATTTAGAATTACAGCAAAAGTAGAAATTATGGGTTGTAAACCCTTTTCCAACACAGGCTCACGGCCTCAAACTTTAACACAGTAACCTAACAGAAATTTGAACGGCTCTTCAAAGCCCTTGGTTCTTACAAGTAATTTTGAAGGGTATGGAATTTTGCCTTAGTTTTTATTCCCTTCTTACATGGCATTCAAAACACAAAAGAACTAACTTATATAGTCACGGCTGAAGCCGAAGAATCCTTGCAGTAAAGCGAGGGTCTTAACCAACTAAGAAAACAACGAAGAAAACAACCAAAACAACCAAAACCCTTGAGGGTATTTCATACCACAATGACCAACCCTTAACCTTCCACGAGGGTTTGCACGATATGGGATGGCCATGGAAAAGTCCAGGGCTTACCGAAGGATAGAAAAATATTCCTTTCGCATGCTGCTTTCCTTCGAACATTGAAGCTGTCAATTGTAACAAGAGCAGATTAATGTTAATACCTTACTTGTGAAATGATTCTTATAAATGTAAAGAAATTGATTTACAAAATATTGTAAATATTAACAGCTTCTTACCTAAAATATGAAGGACACGTGACCTCCTAAGAACAGACAAACAACCACCAATGTGAGTAGAAGAGACCCTTCATCGCTGCAAAAAGGTAGGGAGGAGTTCTTGATAGAGTTAAGAGACACAACAACTGAGTGCAAGCTGAGTGCAAGGAATACACGGGATACTTTCACAATGATAACCCAGAACTATCAGAGAAAGCCACATTGCTCCCTGACGAGCTATAGAAGAAATAAAAATCATACAAGAAGGAAATTTCAGAGAAGAGCAAGCTAATGAGGGGATTTCATGCAGAAAAATAGTGCAGTTTTACTCACAGTGACAAGCAAAGGAAAGTTTCACATCCATACGACCAGAGCCAAAAGCGATGGAGTAGGAGACCGAGAAGAGAATGACAAGTTAGGGTTAGAGGTGACCCTTTTAACCTCATGGCGCTTGGCCAACAATCTACCACGTCTCCTCATAAATAATTTGCACACAGTGGGTAAATTTCTATAGTCGTTCAGGAACAGACACGAGGAACGATTTTCACAATCATTTGGCCGAATTAAAAAGGTTCGACTATAATATTCAGTGAAGTCAACTTATCATTTGCATTGTAATAACAAGAATCTCATTAATATAAATATAAACCTTGCATTATAAATCATTAGTGGTGTAAAGGTAAAACAATTCATATGAATACATTATGATATAGCATTATTTACAATTTTGTAAAATCGCACTATAATTTCTATGATCATCATGAGTATAGCTAGCATTATGGTTTAGAACTTCATAACATGCTATTCTTACCTAATAAACCATTGATCAAAGGTTATACTCTATCAAGGGTGATAATTACATGACATAACCTTATATACAAGCTTGGAATGTATGATTTAAAGGTTATAAGAGTATTCTTAGAGTTAATCCATAAACTTGTAATGTCATGGTCTTATTCATGACCTCTCCATCCAAGTGAATGACTATTGTGTCATTCAACAATTACATTCCTAAATAAAATAAGTTTTGTGATATTGTTATGGAAGGAAAATATAATACCTATGTTTAAGTGATGATAATACTTATACAAGTATTCACTTAACATCTATATGTTAATTATAGAATACACTAATGGTCAATATTTAGGGTGTCGTAGAATCAACTATGGAAATTATCCTTTTAATAATGTTGACCGCATTGGTATTGTCATATTTATCTAAGTTGATAAATACATGCTAAAGGAAAAAGTAACCAAATATTTTGATGAAAGTATTATCTAGAATGAATGATCTTAACCTAGAAGTTATAACATACAAGGATGAAACCATTAATTCCTTAATAGAAGTTTTATCAACGTAATTGTCAGACCTAAGATAAGCTTTAGTATGCTTTGATTTAGTTGTAGTGTAAATAAGACTTAGTGCATCAGCTAGAGTATATTCCTTTTTGCGGGTAATTTGAAAATGGAAATAGTAATACGTAAACCCCTTATAAATGTAAATTAAAATGTAAGTGTATGTGTGCACTTGGAAGGTAAACTGTAAATTCTATAACTCTGCCTTTTTCTACTTTATCTTTGCAAAGAGTTTAATTGAAGTCTTTTAACACTTGGCATCTATGATAAATATTGAATAATACAGTAATATTTAAGAATCATAAAGTTACTCCCACTAGAAAGATGGACAGTTCTTGAATTTACGTCAGTAAGTATTGAAAATGGTTTAGCATTTATCTTCCTACTGAACTTTTATTTTTGCGACGTACTTGTATTTATAAACACTTTAGAATTTTGACAAGCTGCCAACCAAACTTCTTACCTGTAGTTTGTAAGAATAGGAAAACATTCTGCATTAGCTCGAAAGCTAAGTAAGCCCTGTTTTTCATGACAGCCCCACCTTATGGTCACAAAAAGAAACAAGTGAGTAAACTGAAAAGAACTGTTCTATCACTTTACATAACTAACAGATGAATTCAATTAACAAGATGGTGACATACAACTAATTAAATGATTAGTTAACTACATTTATGTTAATGTTATGCAAATTTAAAAATTTTAATTTTTTTTCAGAAAATTGAGGTTTTGACACTTCAGCACCAAAATATAGCATCTAAGAAACATGTAGAAGATCTCATAAATTGATTCAGCTTGTGAATTTTAAGGTGTACCTATTTCCAAAAAATGATACTGTGGATATCAAACTTATGGATATGGGTCTGGCATTCAAACAATCAAGCTTTCGGAGATAAAGACGCGATCTACATTCATCTGAGGCATTCTAGAAAAACAAGACACGAAAACAAGAAAATGTTACAAAAAACGTTTACCGGGTCAACATCTATACCTCAAAAGATAAGTTCATAAATATTGAACCCTCCCACTAAGGAAATGGTCTATTATAGGGGCCATGATCTACCCCTCATAAAGCAAACAATAATGAAATCGTAGCAAGGAAAAGGATTACACTTCCGGTGTTTTAAATACCAAAGATAGCCTCTTGCAGAAATCTCTTACCCATTTAATAAACAAAATCAAAAGATAACACTAAACAAATGGTGAGAGATAAATCCAAATATCCATTTGTTTAAAGGGGTCGTTGGTAGAGTGTAGTTCCATAATGCATGGCCTGGACTTCTAACTGGGGTGACATAGTCCAAATCCAAAGAATTGAAAAAAGTAGGAAGGTTAGATCCAATTACTTTCAGATCTATAATGCGAGAACACTTGCTGTTTAAAACCCTAGCACATTCAGGTCCATAATGCAAAAGAGCCAGATAGTCCACAATCATAAAAACATTTCGATACAAAATGAAAAAACATATACAGTTCAGATCCATCACACTGTTAGATCCATAACGAAAAGGCATGTAGTTCAGATTCATAACACATTCTGATCTATCATGCAAAAGTGCAGACATCTTTCACGACAATGGTATTCTCAGATTTAACCTGTAGTCCATGAATTTGAATGTTAGGCCAAACTCATATGCTAACAATGGTATTCTCAGGTTTATGAATTTGAATGGCACAACTGTCTTCCATTTCTAAAATCGTAGAAAAGATAATAGAATTTATCACAGGATCAGCATGGTCTGAATAGTGGAGGAAAAAATTAACATCCAAGAAATAGTCTTTTTCGATATCTAACACGCATTCAACTCCAAAAGGTAATTAATAACACACCACAGCTCAAATCAATAATCCAAATCACAAAGGAAACATTCCTCAATGCATACCTAGAAGGCTCAAAGGCTTGGTTGGGGCTCGCTGATTCTGTAATTGACATTCCCCAAAAAAATTTCTAGAAATCTCCCACTCTTTTTATTTAAAAGATTTTTTTTTCCATTCCCCAATTTCCCCGAGTGAGAGAGTGTGTCTTATTCTAAAGCATTCTCCCCTTTTTAACTATCGTGGGAAAAATATTCCCTCCAATCTTCCCTCCTTAAACAACAGCAAAAGGCATGGGATATGCCATTTCACCCTTCATGTCGATCCCATGCCTCAAAATACTCCTTGATGAGGATCTTTTTCCTACTTGCGATTTTGGTTCCTTAATATACTTTTTTTGTTTTGAAAAATACTATACTAACTTTAGTTTCTATAAACTGCTAGATGCTTCTTTGGAAGAAAAAATAGGCCCCATCCTCTGCTTGTTAGGTATGACCTTAACTTAAACATCGACTAGCATCCCTTTAAAGAGAGTGTGTGATTTAATTCCATAACATATTATGTATATAAACCCTTCCTATCAAGGTAAGAAAGTCTTACTATCATCCTTCTATATATATATATATATATAGTCAATAAATTCATATAATACCCCATACATGTCCCAATGTTTTAATCGAGGTATATGATGGCATTTTAAGGTGACTATTACATATAGTCCCTGCATAATAAGTTTTGTAAAAGTTGTTTTCGTCTTATAACTTTCTGTGCAGTTCTTTACCCCTTTCTTGTCGAAGCTAAATTATATTGCGGCTTATATTTATGTTGGAAACCAATTAATTAGGCTATAGTATTTATTTGGATAAAATAATAATATCTATAGGAGGCCAAATTTAAGATGATTCCAAGACTATGATATCAAAATCAAGGTTCCCTAACCATTCCCTTTCTCCCTCGACGTTCGGTTTTCCAGCCAAGAAGCTATGTGCCTTCCGTAAGCCTCCTAAGTCCCCAACTTAGATCGTATTTTTTCATAGTCTTACTGGTGGGGCCTTGGCCTTGATCTCCTCACTAGAAGATGAGTACAATATACAATCAAAATTATGAAATACTTAGGGTGCGCAAGAGGGACATTACATCCTCTCCCCTTTAAAGTAACACCGTCCTCAGTGTTCTTATTTTCAAAATTTCCTTCCTCTTTTCCGTCATCTTTTGTTTCCTTCTTCTTTTTGTTCTGATCCCCTTAGATCTTCTCGCAGCTTCTTGAGTCATTATCGTTCAATTCCTACAGTCCTCCTGCCACAAGGTTCGGGACTAGCCCAAATTTTTATTCAATTAATTTATGTCAAAAACTGTAATTCAAAATAAAAGCCATAGATCCCTTTTGTATTGTAACAATCTGCAATTTTCTAGTTTTCATTAGTATCGTAATACCCAATTTTATTCATAATGCAATTTATCCATCAATAAAACATAATTACCACCCTTTTGGGTGTTGGTTGTTAACTCCAACCCCTCAATAGTTATGTTCTCCCCGACCTAACGAAATCATTTCTTTATATTAAGCATGTGATAGCCTATTTACTTGGAAATTCATTAACATGTTTTTCATTCTTTATGTTTTTCTGAACTCCCTTGAGTTCCTTTTTCCATTTTTGTGTGGACTTACGACAATTTCTGAGGTTACTCTCCCTTTTAACCACTAGTTAAAGTTTTCTCCTTGGTGACATCAAACAGCATCCTGTCTTCCAGATGTCCATGTTTTTCCTAGGTCTTTTGCCACACCATATGTCTAACACCAATGTGCTCACATGGCAATCTCTTGCCTAACACCATTGTGCTCCTGCAGCATATATGCCTAACACCAATGTGCTCTCGTGGCAATCACTTGCCTAACACCATGGTGCTCCTACGACATTCAAATTTTTTTCTTGTTCGTATTTAGTATAAATTTCCCTTGGGGTATTCATAATGCAAACTCCTTGGTGCTTTGCATAAATTTACTGTCATTGTCCCGATTAATGACATTGGCCTCATGGTTAAATAACATCTATCAATAAACATAATTTTCATTCATTTAATCAAAATTACCTAAGTTGTAGTGATTGTACCCTTACATCATTTAGCATAAACCACCACTTAGTGGAATTTAGAATCCATGTCTTACATTGACTGTGAGATGGTCAAAAGCATCATCAAGCCCTCCAATGTTAGTACATAGCACCACAATCCATATTTAAACTCTGGTTCATAGAAACCTCGAAATACAAAATTTATAATAGGATAATAAAACATCACTCGTTCTTGAGTGGCTTAGCTCCCTTATTTAAGCCAGTGAATTTTTGAAACAAATAGTCCATTTCAATTGGTGATGTCCCACGCATACTCCTACAAAGTTAGTCCATAACATTGTATGTCATTCATTCACTTATCATTCTTTTAAAATGTCGATAGAAATTTCCCAACCCTTAGACCTTAGATCTTTAACACGACCATTAAGACAGAGATTTATAACTATCCAAACTATAATGATTTTAAAGTAAAGATCTTACTCTATCCTTTGGCATTCAAAATGACTCGTCTAACAAAATAAATGAGAGACAATATTTTCCCCTTAGATTCGTTCAACTAAATCACATGTTACTCACATGCGTCATATAAATGCCATCAAAAGTTTCTGTTAGTTATATCCCAACCCCAAATCAATGCATTTGTGGAATTTTGACATTTTGAACAGGTTATCAGACTTAAGGCAAGTCCATCATTTTACCAATGATTTCAACATCAACGTTTGTTAGATCTACCAACACGATGCATTACAGGGATTGGGCATCAACCATTATCATATCCAAGGATATAAATCATAAATAAAATGCGGTACCAAATTCATACACTTTGATCACTGGAATTCTCAGGAATCAAATCTAGATATGACTTAGATGCAAGGACATCAAAACATCAATACATATGAAAATATGGTAAAGCTTTTAACAACTAACCAATCTTAGCGATCTAGTCACAATAGTGGACAAGTAATTTAAAATTTAATTTATACCTGTCAACTTCCCCCTCTGAGTAACACCTACACATATGAAATAGATTTATTCATAAAAATGCTACAATTCTGATTACGCAAGTGCGAATTACGATAGCTAATCATTTGCACAATCTGCACCATCAATACCCTAGTGATCTAAACATAGACGATATTTTCATTTAGAGATCATATTCATAGGGCCATGTGTCAACTAGGACAATAGTATGTAGAGTATAGAATGTTTAATCAATGAAGATCTATGTTGCATTCTTACATCAGATCTACTCATAACTTTAAACATATGACAAGAAATTGAACCAAAATAAAAGGATGTTGAATCCTTTATGTACAAAAATTGAACATAAAAAGAACTATCTGCAAGTTTTGTAGCAGCAAATTTTCCTACAATCAAGCAGAAAAGGTGTGTGGATATGATCCTTAGAAGGCAGTTTTTTTAAAATTTGTTTCCTATTAACCAGTCATACAACCTTTATGTGATTTTCTAAAATTAGTTTGTTGTTTGAGAATCCAGATATCACAACCAAATGTCATGTGAACCTCTTTTAAGTTGTCTTTAATGCATAAAGAAACAAGGGGATCCCAAAATCAGTCTACAAAATCATCTCGTTAGCCTAAGTGGGGAAATATTTGATATGAACATCCAATAATTTTAACTGAAACATAAACACAAAAATTAGGCAGACATGGAGCTTCTGACCACATTATTTGTATAATTTTCTTGCATTTATAATCCACCTTTATTCGAGTGGAATGTGGGTTGAACTTCCTAGTTATGGTTGCATAGAATTCTTCCAAGACAAGGAACCTGATTGAGAGGCGAGAATAACTCATGGCTCAAATCAGAGCCACCACCTATTCCTTAATCACTTAAGTTCGATTTGTGTCTGGCAGATAGGCTAAAGTTGGAGCAAGTAACCTTGTCAGTTAGTTAAAATATAAACTTGCAAATACCTTTTGTAGTTGTCCTCAATTTACACAAGATTTATGTAAGTTTCAAAAAGAGTTGTGATTATTTTAGTTTGACATGCCACAAAATTCAGCATTTAAACAGGACCATACATAGACTCCAATAGAATACCCTACTGTAGAATAATTCATTCAATTTTTAAACATTGTTGGGAAACCATCTTTAGTCCAATTTTCAATACCTTGCCATAAGAATGGATCATGAGCCGTTTTGGATTTGATGAAAGTATTACTTTTGTTATACCTTCTTCCATGATGTTTTCTTTGATCCTTCTTGTTACCTCCTTCAACCTTTTGCAGGCTCACTCAAACAACTTATTCCCCCTCGTTCATCAGTGTCATGCATCCACAAATAAAAACACAAACGATTGGTTAGAGCTATTCATATTCATGCTTCCTAACTACATGTTGAACCCAAATAATCCCGAGTGCTGTCACTCTGGCTCTGATACCATATGTAATGTCCCCCACCTTCACTCTTGAGAAATTTCATGTACTACCACAACTTATAAAAACTTTAGCATAACCAAACAACTACTGTATGTTCAGATTTAACTGTGGAGATGTACCTGCAAATGTTGTTAATTATTTGTGGCACACACATGTATGTAATTATAATCTATGGCCAAATATTTCATACATTTACCCCTTTGTATCAATTCTTTAGGGTTTATCATTTCTTGGAAAAACAATGTCATTCCTACATATTCTAGTCATAAATAAACTCATAACTTCATGATGGAAAACCATATATACAATGCAAACCCATATGTCCTCCCATAAAATACAATCCAATATATAATGACCTGAAACCTCTTAACTAACTATGTGGCTATAGATTAATATTTCAAATTAATAAATTTTCATAACAAGTTTACCTTCAATAGTGCATTCAAACTTTGTTTTGCATACATGTAATTATGCATTGAGAATCACCTTATTTTTCACGCAAGTAGTAATTGAACTTTCACTTAAATAGGAAACATTATATGTATCTATGATATCCAGAAAGAAAAATCTCAAATAAACTTATTAAAAACAAAAACGCATAGATGCACAGATAAAATAAAATACAATATGCCACTTATACATAGGCGACATTATCACACAAGAAGATACACAAGAGAAACAGATGTACGTGGATCACCCCAAACTCGTGGTTACGTCCACCAAATAGTCACAATCAGGTGACATTTATTTTATTAAAAAGGTTACAAATCAGCAAGACATCATTTCCATACTTTATTTTAAAATTCTCACATGGACTCTCTCATTTATTTTTTTTATGGTCGCGCCATCACTAACCTATCGAAGGATAGGGGTTATGGCTTTACTTGTTCACCCAATCAACAACCTCAATGTGTTATTTACTAAATTTAACACACTAAAAGACATATTAAATACATAATGTACTATAAAATGGTTTTTCATTAAATATAACTTATTGCTTGTATGATAGTAAAGTATCTTTACCTAACCATAGATGAGACACCTTCATCCAGGTTAACTTTATATCTATTTTTGTACCATTAAGATACATTAAAGCTGGGTTGATTTTACATATGTAGGAATATCATGAGAATCCCTTCACCTTATGAAGTATGCCATTTGTGGTAATTGTCTTTATTACTTCAAGCATCAATCAGTTTTAATAAGTAACCACGGTAAAACGTGTGGAATACTATATCATGTGATTAATGCCTCATTTCCCTGTTTGTGCTTAACAACTATTTCCCATATCTATGTATCTTCTGGAGATTACATTTCAAAATTCCTATGGATCATATTATCCTTTTGAACAAGCAATATACCCAAAAGTAATCCCTATGCATCATTCCTTCTTCGGATCTATATACCCAACAGCACAAACCTCAGGTATATCAATATTTAGATTCTATGATTTGAAGCAAGAACTTAATGATTTTGACACTTGCAATACATACACTAGATATTATATTTTTACAATGCTTAAATGAAGTCTCTAAGATGGGTAGTGGGTAGCACATACAACCATAAGTTTTTAAAAAATCACATAGCTAAAGGGTCACAGAGGCATTCAACTATCGGTTCTATACAGGATTCTTTTCTGCATCATACCTATGCATGCAAGACAAGACGGCCATTTTTTTTGGATAAGCTTCATCCTTATATCAGTCCCATACAATGCAAAAACACTGGAACAAAATGTATGTCCAACAACACAAAAGTGAAAACCCTCCAACACACAAAATGTATTTACCAGTTAAATGCAGGGTTAATTCATAAAAATGCATATTTCAGCACCAAAATATGGCATCTAACAAACATGTAGAATATCTCATAAATGGATTCAGCTTGTGAATTTTAAGGTGTACGTATTTCCAAAAAATGATACTGTGGATATCAAACTTATGGATATGGGTCTGGCATTTAAACAATCAAGCTTTCAGAATTAAATCTATGCAATCTACATTCATCTGAGGCATTCCAGAAAAATGAGACATGAAAACAAAAAAATGTTACAGGAATCATTTACCAGGTCAGCATCTATACCTCAAAAGATAAGTTCATAAATATTGAACCCCCCCACTAAGGAAATGGTCTAGTACAGGGGCCTTCATCTACCCCTCATAAACCCAACAATAATCAAATCGCAACAAGGAAAAGGATTACACTTGCGGTGTTTGAAATACCAAAGATAGCCTCTTACAGAAATCTCTTACCCCTTTAATAAAGAAAATCAAAAGATAACACTAAACAAATGGTGAGAGCTAAATCCAAATATCCATTTGTTTAAAGGGGTCATTGGTAGAGTGTAGTTCCATAATGCATGGCTTGGACTTATAACTAGGGTGACATAGTCCAGATCCAAAGAATTGAAAAACATAGGAAGGTTAGATCCTATTACTTTCAGATCTATAATGAGGGAACACTTGCAGTTTAAAACCATAGCACATTCAGTTCCATAATGCAAAAGAGCCAGGAAGTCCACAATCATAAAAACATTCTGATACAAAATGCAAAAACATATACAGTTCAGATCCATAATGAGAAGGCATGCAGTTCAGATTCATAACACATTCTGATCTATCATGCAAAAGTGTAGACATCTTTCACGACAATGGTATTCTCAGATTTAACCTGTAGACCATGAATTTGAATGCCAAGCCAAACTCATATGCTAACAATGGTATTCTCAGGTTTATGAATTTGAATGGCACAGCTATCTTCTAGTTCTAAAATCATAGAAAAGATAATAGAATTTATCACAAGATCTGCATGATCTAAATAGTGGAGGAAAAAATTAACATCCAAGAAATAGTCTTTTTCGAGATCTAACGCGCATTCAACTCCAATATGGAATTAATACCACACCACAGCTCAAATCAATAATCCAAATCACAAAGGAAACATTCCTCATCACATACCTGGAAGGATTGAAGGCTTGGCCAAGGCTCACTGAGTCTGTAATTGACATTCCCCAAAAAAATTTCCAGAAACATCCCACTCTTCTTGTTTAAAAGATTTTTTTTTTCCATTCCCCAATTTCCCCAAGCAAGAGAGTGTGTCTTATTCTAAAGAATTCTCCCCTTTTTAACTATCGTGGGAAAAATATTCTCTCCGATCTTCCCTCCTTGAACAGCAGCAAAAGGTAGAGGATATGTCATTTCGCCCTCCACGTGGATCCCATGCCTCAAAAGATTCCTCGATGAGGATATTTTTATTGCCTGCTATTTTGGTTCCTTAATATATTTTTTTTTTGGGAAAATACTATACTAAGTTTAGTTTCTATAAATTGCTAGATGCTTCTTTGGAAGAAAAAATAGGCCCCATCCTCTGCTCACTAGGTATGACCTTCTTAACTTAAACATTTACTAACATCCCTTTAAAGGGAGGGTGTGATTTAATTCCATAACATATTATGTATATAAACCCTTCCTATCAAGGTAAGAAAATCTTACTATCATCCTTCAATATATATATATATATATAGTCAATAAATTCATATAATACCACATACATGTCTGAATGTTTTAATTGAGGTATATGATGGCATTTTAAGGTGACTATTACATATAGTCCCTACATAATAAGTTTTGTAAAAAATGTTTTCGTCTTATAACTTTCTGGGCAGTTCTTTTCCCCTTTCTTGTCGAAGCTAAATTATACTGTGGCTTATATTTATGTTGGAAACCAATTAATTAGGCTATAGTATTTATTTGGCTAAAATAAGAATCTCTATAGGAGGCCAAAGTTAAGACAATGTGAAGACTACGATATTGAAATCAAGGTTCCCCGACCATTCCCTTTCTCCCTTGAGGTTCAATTTTCCAGCCTAGAAGCTATGTCCCTACTGTAAGCCTCCTAAGTCCTCAACTTAGATCGTATTTATTTCATAGTCTTACTAGTGGGGCCTTGGCCTTGAGCTCCTCACCAGAAGACGAGTACAATATACAATCAAAATTATGAAATACTTAGGGTGCGTAAGAGGGACATTACAAGTCTTTATGCCCAAAGAGATTACACAGGAAACAAGCCTTTTCAAGATAAGATAACCCTAGTTTCAGATGTATGACATGGTTTTCATCAAACCACAAAAAATGTACGATGATTAGATCAATTAACCAATGATTATGTCAGTAAACTAGGTTGTGATACTTGCATGTGGTTGTTCATCAAATTATTTAACTAGAGTATTAGGCTTATGGAATAGTTGCCAATATAGGACAGCAAAGAATGTGACATCATTAGTTTTTTAGGTACTTAGGTAACCCTTTAAATGCTACCTTTTTGAAAACACTATTCATTGTGTTTTACAATGAACCTATCACCATCCACATACATTATGTCATTAACAAAATTGAACTCCCACATTTTTATCATAGTAGAAGGTACTTTCACTGACCAGGAGTTTGTTTGAGAAGACTCTTTTACCTTACCAATAATTTAATAGTGTAGTTTAAAATAATGACAAAAGAGTCATATTAACCATTCCTAAATCCTTTCCAAATAAAAACAAGGAAATAACCAGATACCTATGTATTTATGTCATTGGCCTAACATGGAAGTGGAAAATAATGACCATCTTTTGTGATCTGAGGAGGGGTTCCTCCTTCTCTTGCAGAACTACAAGTTCAATAAACATTTTCATTCGGTACCACTCAAGGTACCTGGATTGGGAAAACAAGGTGAACTTGTTGATTTTCTGTTATCACAGAGCAAAAAAAACTTTATCGTTAGTTAAAATGAAACATGCGGAAGCAGTTTGAGCCCAATAGGCCCGAGTGTTTCACGTCTCGTTGTAATACCATATGTAATGTACCTGTTATACCTCGATGCCATTATGTGTAAGAGGGGGTAAAATTTTCGCTCATTGTTACTATCAAAGGAATCAATCATGTTAGTGTCAGACTTTACACGATATTTCATAGAAGTATGACTAATCAGTTTCGACAACATTACGACTATACGGACTGTAACAATCGTTCAGCTAAAATAAGCACATTTTATTCTACATTGATCTTTGAATACTAATATAGAACTTTCTTAAGGGATTTAATTATTTATCCCCTCATCAAAATACTTAGTGTACCACACCTATATCAGCAAGAACAAAATATTACATGAACAACCATTTATGCTCAACCTTATACTTGTGAATGATAATAGAAGACCATAAACTCTTTGTTGATCATTCATTGAGCCATATTCCTGGTTAATTTTGCTGCTAGTAATCTTACCATCTTATAAACATGTGGAATACTTATTTACAAATGAAACATTTCTCTATCTAATGAAAACCCATAAACTTATTTATAACTATGAGACTTCATGTAAATTCATAAAGGCTTCAATTCTAATATTCATTAGGTTATTAACCACACAAACTGGTTTAAAAATAGATCATGATGTATGAAACAACCATTATTTTAACATCATTAATTGAAACATATAAGAAATTAATGAAAACAGGTGCAAATCATTTGTAATATTCCAACTAAAACTTAACAGTGTAGTATGTGAGATATAGTGGTAAATAATCTCTCATTATTTACTTAATAGTAATCATGGCTAGTTCTCTTGGAGACAAGAAAATTTACGTGAATTAAAAAGTTTCCATCACAATATCCCATAGTGTAATGTACAAAATAATAACCAATTTCTATACTTAAACGACTAATGAATATGCCAGCAGAATGTAACAACCCCCAGTCAAAAACAAAAATGATCCTTTGCTATGACACCTTATACTTTTGATACAAGTACATAAACCATTACTACTCTTATAATTATCATTCAAATCTTTCCTTGAAGATATAACTACATAATTGTGAAATTACTCATGACCCACACACATTTATGTACACCCACAACTAAGAAACATCCTTTATGCATTTTCATTTTATAACAATATTTAGGCTTTAGCCTTTGCTTGGAACCTTTACCTTGAAATGCATAACATAGTACTCTCACCAATTCTTATAATGGGATTCATAAACTTCATGACCTAACACCGTGCATGCAACATACTCTAGTTTAAATGCTTATGTCCCTCTCCATCGAGGGATAGCTATATTCAGCCTTAAGTTGTTATTTTTGCAATGTACCCATTTTAGACACACTTCAACATGTATTGGTTGGAAACCCTTCTAAATTATTGGTCTCCAAGTGATTACAATTTCTGTTTCTAGCTTTATTATTTGACCATAATGTGTATAACCTCAATTTCTAGAATTACAATTCCTATTTCCAACATTATTATTGGACCATAATGTATGTAACCTCAATTTATAGAATTACAATTCCCGTTTCTAGCATTATTATTCGACCATAATGCATTAGAGGAAATTTCAACTCAAAATGGGCCTTTTAACTTGAACTCAAATTCCATGTCATCATGTGTTAGCCAATGAAATTGATTTAAATTTGAAATGCTGTATAGGTCTTAAACACTTTTTTAATATAAATTTGGGGATAGGTATCATAAAAAAAACTAGTTTTTTTGTTTGTATTTGTGACATATCTCCCTGTGTTTTTACTCAAATTTTTATCGACAGAGCTCATTGGATGTGGAATTAAATTATGCATCCAACGAGTACCCCCTCGGCATAATTTTGATGGACCCCGCTACCCAAAAAACATGAAATACTTGAAAAAATGTAATGATGATGTCATCATCACATTTTTCAGGTATTTCTTGTTTTTGGGGTAGCGGGGTCCATCAAAAGTATGCCGAGTGGGTACTTGTTGGATGCAGAATTTAATTCCACATCCAACGAGCTCTCTAGATTGAAATTTAAGTAAAAACATGGGGAGATATGTTGAAAATACAAACAAAAAAGCGGTTTTTTTTCTTTTCTTCCTCCAAAATTAATAAATATTATTTTATTATTTTAACTATTATTTCATTAATTTTTTTTAGGAGGCCCATTTTGAGTTGAAATTTCCTCTAATGTATGTAACCTCAGTTTATAGAATTACCATATTCTTGAGCAAAGGTGCTCTACTCAACAATTAGTCATCACCTCACTAATGAAATATAAGATGTACACCATAGCTCTAGCATATATTTTCATAATATTTAATCCACAATAAATTAATAGTGTTGATGACACGAGGTTAGTGTGGCTAATTAACTGATCATAAATATCGCAAGAAACTCATGAACATCATCACTTAAATATCATGTTGTAATTCCAAGATCATACTAAGTGTAGTCAAGAAAACCATGATAACCATTACTTCCCTTGATGGTCGTCTTCTAAAGTATTAAAAAAATTAAAAAACGTTGCAAGGAAAAATGATAAATACACCATCTAAAACAATAAAAAAGTAACACATACACACAAAACATGAGAGGCACCAATGTACATCGTTCACCCAATCCATGGGCTACGTCCACAAAACAGTCACATCCTGTGACATTTAATTCATTAAAGGTTACAAAAATACAACATCCTTGTTGCCATAGTACATTTCTATTAGTCTCGCAGACTAACTTTTTAAGAATATATCTTATATGCCCCTAGGAACTCTTGATTATCCAATTCTGGCAAATAGTTGTAGATCGACTACCATAAAGTAATAATGTGTGTAACTCATAAATAAATAAATAATGTTTGTAACAGAGTTCTGCTCTCAAGGCTAGGACCTTTCTTTTACTTAATCCTTCTTGTCATTAACATCCCATGAAGGACCCTATACACTATACTCATATACTTAATATGCAATGATTTTCTTTTTCCTAATACACACCACTCTTTCATCAAGGTGAAGTACCCAAGGGTATTACCTATACAACAGTTAAACTATAAAACCAATTATCATATTATTAAAGTATAGGTTTGGGTGATTATATGTAAGGATGAGTATATACATATATATAGATATATCACATGTAGGTTTCACCTTTAAGTTTTCTTTTATCAAGATATCTTTATATCGTTCATAGTATCCTTACCCATATCGATACATGGTGTGTAATTAAAGGAAAAACAACTCGTTTCATGTTTCGAACATTGTTAAAGGGGTATTGATTGTAGGATCCTCGAATCGAGTTGGTTAGATGACTAAATAAAATAGGAATGAATATATATATATATATATATATATATATATATATATATATATATATATATATATATATATATATATATATATATATATATATATATATATATATATATATATATATATATATATATATATATATATATATATATATATATATATATATATATATATATATATATATATATATATATATATATATATATATATATATATATATATATATATATATATATATATATATATATATATATATATATATATATATATATATATATATATATATATATATATATATATATATATATATATATATATATATATATATATATATATATATATATATATATATATATATATATATATATATATATATATATATATATATATATATATATATATATATATATATATATATATATATATATATATATATATATATATATATATATATATATATATATATATATATATATATATATATATATATATATATATATATATATATATATATATATATATATATATATATATATATATATATATATATATATATATATATATATATATATATATATATATATATATATATATATATATATATATATATATATATATATATATATATATATATATATATATATATATATATATATATATATATATATATATATATATATATATATATATATATATATATATATATATATATATATATATATATATATATATATATATATATATATATATATATATATATATATATATATATATATATATATATATATATATATATATATATATATATATATATATATATATATATATATATATATATATATATATATATATATATATATATATATATATATATATATATATATATATATATATATATATATATATATATATATATATATATATATATATATATATATATATATATATATATATATATATATATATATATATATATATATATATATATATATATATATATATATATATATATATATATATATATATATATATATATATATATATATATATATATATATATATATATATATATATATATATATATATATATATATATATATATATATATATATATATATATATATATATATATATATATATATATATATATATATATATATATATATATATATATATATATATATATATATATATATATATATATATATATATATATATATATATATATATATATATATATATATATATATATATATATATATATATATATATATATATATATATATATATATATATATATATATATATATATATATATATATATATATATATATATATATATATATATATATATATATATATATATATATATATATATATATATATATATATATATATATATATATATATATATATATATATATATATATATATATATATATATATATATATATATATATATATATATATATATATATATATATATATATATATATATATATATATATATATATATATATATATATATATATATATATATATATATATATATATATATATATATATATATATATATATATATATATATATATATATATATATATATATATATATATATATATATATATATATATATATATATATATATATATATATATATATATATATATATATATATATATATATATATATATATATATATATATATATATATATATATATATATATATATATATATATATATATATATATATATATATATATATATATATATATATATATATATATATATATATATATATATATATATATATATATATATATATATATATATATATATATATATATATATATATATATATATATATATATATAAGTACTTAAACCACATATACATTATATCTTCTAGATTCAGGTCTTTAACCTACCAATTAAACCTGTGGCAAGAAGATAAAATTTCCAGCTCAATGGCTCATGCTCTTAAGGAAGACACTACGAGTTTCAATTCAGGAGCGACATTGGGCTAAGGTGATGAATTCCATGGTTTGAATATTTGGATAAATTCTTTAAGATCCAACACATAATAGGGCATATAAAGAATGTAATAAAATACACAATGCAACACAGGCTTCACACACTCAAACTCTAGCAACGATGTAAATAAAAAAACACAAGGGACAAAATCGCATAGGGTGTATAATCCAATCGAATGGATTCCAGTTTGAGGGTGTCCATGCAAATTGGGTTGGATTCAAAACTTAGAGCGTCCCAATAAACATAGACGTAGTTTATGGATCAGGTATGAACATAAAAATCAAGGGTCTCCACTGCGCAAAGGCATACTATGGAAAAATAAAGACCTAGCATGTTTCCAACTAATGCATGAACATATCACAATACCTATCTTAGTTAAGAACCAAATAGATCTTATTTGATAATTACATACACCCAGAGCCATTCATGTTTTCTTAATATTCCCATCGCTTGGTCATTCAAGTGCGGGAAGTCAGAGGTGATTAAACATTAAGGAAGAATTTGCATACCCTGGTGTGCTTGGTGATCCTATCAGGTTCTTGGTCCTCCGTTATAGATCCAACTCCAAGAGCTTCACTCGAATGGAAGAGGTTTTGCACCAAGCACCGAATTCCCACACTCCCCAGGTCACGCGCCCCCTTCCTTGCATTTTTCCTTAACTTATAGCGGAGGGGTGGGGAGGATTTATTGGCTGGTTCATATTTTTCCCTCAGAATAATTACTACTCTTTCTATTTTCCTGGTGCGCCCATCCAAAATTAAAGGGAGGAATTTTGGAAAGGTTTGTCAAGGACATTAAGACCCTAGAAAAAATTGAAAGATTCCTTTTTAAACAAGTCAGTTACCCCTGCATGGTCTTCTTGTAATTGATAGAGGTTAGAGTCATTTTTAGATAGAAAAAATCCTCTTTATCACAAAATCCTTTTTTTGAGCTCGGCAGTATCCTAGCTTAATTGGTTAGTATTTAGCTTTTTACAAATCAAGCTCTAAATCATTCAATACCTTATCTTTGACTCTTCTTATATATATATGTAAATACTTTGTCTCAAGTTACATAAATAAAGTGGACATATATATATATATTTATATAAATTTTATTTCATAAGTTTTAGTGTATGTTAATTTATGTCATCATAAATTAGTTCCTCACCATGGTTCATTATCATTTAGTAATTTTTCGAGATACTCGAGTGATGATATCTCTTTGTCATATTACCCTTTTTGTAACTTGATATTTTGTTTGGTTTTTTCTCATTTTAATTTTAACTCCTTATCCCTTTGTCGAGGTTAATAAGGTGGTAACATCTGAGTCCATGGATGAATTACGCCATAATTCAACCCTCTAGGCTATAGTATTTTTAATCAGGCTAGTTACGGCAAAAGAAAAATAGGGATCCCTACAGGATTCCATAGTTACTATGTTGGTCAGACTATGGTGTCAAATTAAGGTTCCCTAACCATTCTCTTCTTTCCCTCCTTGTTCAGTTTCCTTTCCTTTAAGTTTTCTTGATGTTTTAAGATATAGGAAGTAAATCGCCTAACTTTCAAGTTTTTCTTCTGGTGGGGCCTTGGCCTTGAGCTCCTCACCCAGAATCCTTATACAATAATATTACAAATATCTTACGAGTATACATGAGGAACATTACAATAGAGATTAAATTTCAGTTTTATAGGATTGTCAGTGCGGCTCAGCCGCCTCTGTCCAGCACACCAGTTCAATTTCAAGTTTCTGTTTTTGTTTTCTTCAATTTATTTCACAAGAAATGTGTAAATTCCAAGTTAATATTAATGGCATAATAAAATGAATGTATCCTAATTAAAATCAACCCAAAACAAACTATTTTTCTTACCCTTCCTCCTCTACCCAATCATCATGCTCCGGGGTATTCTAAGATACGACGAAGGCCAAGCTCATATAGATCTAGGAGCTCCACTAATATTGTACCAAACCACTAAAACCAGATGACCTAGAAGGTAGAGGCGGTAGAGAAGGAGGGCTTCTCATGGCACTAAGCATCCTAGCTATTGACCAACCTTGCATCCAAGAGGTGAACTAAGTATCTTCGAATGGGCTTAGTTCCATTGTGTGGAGATCCCAGCACCTTCTCTTGGTTGAAGAGGAATATCAATGTGAGGTAGACATCTAGTTAGGCCATACACATTCACGATTAAAAATTGTATATGTTCACAATTTATGATTATTCAAATACATGCATACACAATGACATGAAATCTACCATGATGAATTCATAAACCATTTGCAGCAACCAAATACCTAAAAAACAAACAAACAAATACACCATACCAACTAATTAACCCAACTCAGTTCATGACGTTGAGTGAGCCTTAAAATTTACCAATTTAAAATAAGTACAACCAATCTACGGTCTTTGAGGACATAAGTCCCTGATCGCTTCAACTGTGGGAAGTACTTGGGCTCTGCCCAGAAACTCATTGCGAGGAGTACCATAGGAAACCCAAAGTAGTTGGGCGCTGAGAGGAATTGCCAAGTGAAATGGGAAACGACCCCTGCCGATTGAGTAGAAACACCTATGAGGAAAAAGTCAAGCCCTGTATTTTGGTAGTCTTGGTGGCTGAGTGACCACCTACATCCAATAGGAAGCGACTGAAATAGAGGTCCAAACATCATTCCCACTAGTTTCATACATAAAAACAAAATTGATCCTCTATGCTCTTCCTCATGCCTAAGAGGCAAACCACCACCATTTTGAACACTCAATTAACACCGTCAAAACCATTCTCAGTGATCTCCCACATATCAGAATGCCACACAGCCTCTAATTCTAATTCAGACCCATATTAGTCTAAACGAGACCTCCATACCGCACCATCGATCCCCATGGCTAGTTCAAATCCAGATCCATTTTTCGACATCGCCATAGCATGTAGAACCATGTCCACATCACAACTTTTCACCCACAACCTAGCAAGTGGCCCAAGCATAGTCATGCATACTATCATTAGTCAGCTGCCACCACCCATAGTAACCAGCCAAGTTGGCCCACTTGCAACACACGGGGTCAATGGCCCCTCCACATACACTGCCCCTACTGCCACATAAGGGGACAGTGTACCATGCACTTACATTTCCCCTACTGTCATACATGGGTAAAATGTCCCTTTCACCCACACTATCCCTCCCACAACATTTGGGGGAATTGGCCCATCTACAATGGTGCCACCATAGGCACCCCCAGCCATGCAAATGCATTATGCACCTACAAACCCCACCACCATTGCATCCCCATCCCACATCAACCTGGGGTCAAATATACCTTTCATGACTCATCTTAACTTGCATGTCTTGGCTAGATTAACAAATGACCCCATTCGCCATCAATCCTTTTGGCCTCCAATGCAAACTAAGCTGCCATCAGACATCCCCAAGTTTGAAGGAAAAGCAGGGGAATGTCCCCAAAACCACATAATGACATTCCATCTATGGTGCTCATTCAACAACATCGTAGATGATTCCATCAGGCTTAGGCTATTCGATCACATGGTTACAAGTGTTGTGGCCAAATGTTACATTGAGCTACCACATGCTAGGTACTCAGACTTCAACTCCCTAGCCTTCATGTTCGTATAGTATTTCCAACTCCCTATCAGATATGATGAGGGGGTGGAGATCCTATTATCCTGCCATCAAAAAACTACCACTCATATAACTGACCATATCCATGAGTGGCGGTGATGCTGTAGCTTATGTAAAATCCAAGTTGATGACACGACCTTGCTCCTGCCCATAAAAAAAGACGTCGCATCCGAACATCCCCAATCTAAAGAAGAGGACATAATGAAGGTCCAAAAGTTTGACCTTATCTATGCTCAGTCTGGATTCATGTACACCATAATTCCAGACACTCCCCAGTCGAGTACCTCATATCGTGATGCACCGGGGGAATCCCATGCTGTGGATGACATCATAGGATCGATCTCCCAATAGCCATAGCCTCGACCAACACTACCTACCATTACACCACAACCAAGAAACACTGCTAATGTTTCTTACCAAAACCAATCCCTGAACTATGCTAGAATGATGTCCCAGTCTAGAGAAACAACTTCCTACACATGGCCTATGCCACTGCAGCATGCTCAAGCCATGGCTTGGCCAACACAGAAGTATGTGTTGAAAATTCCCACATTTGTAGCACCACCACCCCCACAAATATACTATGCAATTATAGTACAACCAGTTCAATCCCCCGTCCTCGCTCCACCTGCTTCGTTGGGACAAGTGTTTTGCACAACAAAACTGTCCCAACCAGCCTGCCCCCAACAATGAACAATGGAAAGCTCAAAATAATAAACCTCGCAACCAAGGCAATAACCAACTGTAGGGAGGAGATCAACAACCAAACCCTCCCAACAATGTCGCGGCAAACTATCCAGCCCAAAAACCCCCACAATAGAATGCACCAAGATGCAACGCCCCTTTGCGCACAAACCAACAGTGCACACTCTGTGACGTTTATGGGCACTACACAATCGAGTGTCCCATCATGGCTTGCACTAAGTAGGCCATTGAAAACGAGGCCCAGTAAGCTGCCAATCAAGCCCAACCCAACCCAACACCACAAGGACCTCCCCGCATGGTTCTTCAAAACCTCCTACCAATCCAAGGAATGGTGGGCGGGTGAATCCATGAAGATGGGTGTCTATTTTGGGGGGTCTTATGAGAAAATAAATATGTTTTTTTCATGGTTTTCAACTTTGGGTGAACAAAAGTGATATTTTTGTTTATAATTTCACTTTTAACTAAAAACAAAACTTTCATAGAATTATGTTAGCTTTCTATTCATAATTTTTTCAATTTTTTTAATTGAGCTTTGATATGTCTTTTTGGAAAATGTTTGATAGTGTGTCCTTATAAAATGAAAGGACTAAAAAATAGTCATGTTTGGTTGCGCCCCTAAAATCATTGTTAAAATTATGTTTTGCAAAAGCAAAATATGCTATGACAATATAGACACAATATACTAGGGGATGACTATAAGTTTGTAACCAATGGATCTATATACTAATTATAATATTTTTTTGAATTCGATTAATGGAGAAACCTTGTCAATTTTCAACATGTTTTTGGTTGCGCTACTTTTCTCTCAATTGACAATAAAACTTTAAAATCTACGAACACCATTTTGAAGTAGACACTCCAATTAATGGAACTGTATTTATTTCAATTTTCTTGGTGGTGTCTTTTTGAAGTTATATATTTTTCATTTCACCGCATCTTGAAAGAGGCGAAACAAAGCTTGACACATGTTAAGAAACAAAAAAATTAAAAATATCAGATCTCACCTATACACAACAAAATATATACCTACATAAAGTAGATTCAATGACAAAACTAATGGTATCAATTTTGACAGTCGATTTGTAGTGTAAGACATCCATTTTACCTTTCGAAAATCGAGAAAATTGAAAACCGTGCAGGTTTAAGGCCTCAAAGGTTATTCGACCGAATAATTGTTTGTCTGAATAATAATTTTCCATTATAGAACCGTTATTTACAACAAATTTTGTTCGGCCAAAAAACCAAACGCAAAAAAAAATTGATGTCTCCGTCAATTTTAACGGTTCACTGTTAAACATTATTTGGCCAAATAAAGGGTCAATTATTCAGCCGAATAAATATAGTTATTAGGCCGAATAAAAATGTTATTTGGCCGAATAAATATAGTTATTCAGTTGAATATTTTTCTCTATGTTTCTCAGGCACTCGATTCTCACGGAAGTGTTACCCAACTTCACGATTTCACCACCTAGTCCTGAACTAAGTTGGCAGGGGTTTAGGTTTGTCTTCTTTTCCAGAAGAAATGTCACCCATTTGTCTCATCAGCTTTGGAATATCCACTTGATCTATATCAACACCACTTATGTGATGATGGAGAGATTTGTAAGACCACCTCCGGTTTTTCCCCGTTCCCTTTAAACCAAAGTGTGGAATCAGTTCTTCCCATGAAAGACCACATTCTATCACCCTACCTTGCTAATGACCTTCATCTTGGAAAGGGGGCATACCTCTTCGCTATCTCAGATGATTTCCTCTTGAAGAACCACGTAATGGGCTCTACCTCAACAGAGTCTATTCCTGATACCACCACTATGAGTCCCTTATAGCATAGTTTTTTTCTTTTTTGTATTACAACATTTTTACCACAAATTAGAAACCCCCATTCAGGGGAAGCACCATTAGCTACCAATCCAAAGTCACCTGGATCTTGTTCAAGACAACTCTCACACCTCCAGGCTCAAATTTCCACCCTCTATGAAAAAATCGTGTCATGTTTAACAATTAATTTTCAGGACCACTTCCTAGAAGTTACCTCGATTTATGAGCCACAACATTGTGAATGTAAGTGTATTCGGACCTGTACTTACATCATGCTTTCCTTCCACCAATTATGCATATTCTCAGGCCACCGCCTGTAAGGACCATCATTTTGATTTTTAACACAAAGTTGTCTATTTTATCTACCGCACCTTATGCAGATCTCTGGACCATCATCCGAAGGATGGATATTTTCCTTTGCATGAATTTTGCATATAACTACCTATGGACTTGTACTCACATCACATGTAGTCAAGTCTCCTGACCTCTATCTGAGATCCTCCATGGTTTGCATGCCTCTTCTGCACTGACTCGCATGCCTCTGCTGCAATCTATCCCGTCCATGTATTGGTATGATTAAGAGCCACCTGCTCCATCCATATTGCATGGATGACCTTTGGACCACTATCTGCTATCTCGGCATAGAGGCACCATTAGAGCCTCTTTGATCGGTTGGCCATACTAGAGTTTCTTTTAAGCTCTTTTCTGACTCCTAAAAGAATGAAAAGATGGTAGAGCATAGCTACTTCCTTTCCCACTCGTTAAAGTATAGAAAAGGGTGTCTACATTGTCTCATTTATCTCCTTTTGTAGAATATGTAGACCATCAAATGAAAAGGACCACCTTGGCACATTCAATCCAAGACTATTCCCCTTTGCATACTTTTATGCTTTCTCGGGTAGAGGGGCTGAAATTGATGAAAAATATCACCATGGGTTATTGTTAAGCTCTTTTACATCCCTCTCATCAAGAAAATATCACCGAGAAAACTTTGTTTCATTCATGCTCGTAAAAGTATCTAACTGATCATCTATTAGTATAGGTTTAACCCTTTTAGGCCTGATTGGACTACCAACGGTAAAGAAGTCTCTCATCCCCTGCAGGATGGGTGAGCTCTCCTATGTATACTTTTATTCTTTTTCAGGCACCGGATAATACCAACAAAAAAGATCCCCCAATGGATTCTTCTTCATGCTTTCAAACTCTCTAAAAATGAAAGCACCATTGAGCATTTACTTTCATGGGCTCGCCAAAAATCCAAGAGATCGTACAAGAATGGCGTCTTTATACACCACCCCATAGATAAATGTTTGGAAGCATTCCCACTTTGGGTCACCTTTGCTCAAAGTACTCTGCAATGTGTCTTCCTTGGATCCCATCAACACCAAAAGTATCCACCTTCCACAAGCATTTCCTATCTATAGTGACATTCCCGGTATTATAGCTATGATCCCTTTCCCATGAGTCAATTTCATTTGCTTCCTAGTCCACCCTATCATCATACTATCAACAAAGGAAGTTTGAGTGTACTACACTCCCTTTTCCCCTATTCAAAATCCTTCCTTTACTACCCCCATTTAGTGGGTCATTCCTCATATTGTCTCACATATTTCAATTATCTCCCTCGCGCTTCTGTTCAAGGAAACACCATTTCCTTAACCAGGGGTAGGTCTACCTCTATCAACGAAAACACATGTATTCCATAGGATAGACACAGAGGTCCTTGTATCTTGGTTTCATTAACCTCACTAATGAGTTCCTTGGACCACTTGAGAGGAGTCCTTAGTGCCTCTCAGGATGGTTGTTTCTCATGTGCTTGAATCCAGCTACATCATCACACCATTGAGATTTGTGTAGGGTATTGTTCCATGAAGTATTTGGTCGAAGACCTCAAATGTCACATGAATCTAGCACATTGATGAGACTATTTGAGGGACCCCAACAAGTTCATGTCCCTTGTGATTTTTGGGTTGCTTTGGATACAGTGTTCAGAATCCCCAGTAGTGCTTCTATATATATTTATGATTGATGTAGCATACTTGTACCATAAAGACTCTGCCTCTCTCTCTGAGTAAACTATCTGTTTTTCTAGATCTAGAAGACCATCATTCATGAAGATATAGCATTCCATGAGAATGCCATGGGTCCAATGTAGTAGTTATTCAGATCAGTATTGTATTCAGCCTCTCATTAAGGAAACCACTATTGTAACAACAGTTGAACATGATTGGCTCTTGTATTCTAGAGCTTAGATCACATTATTCTTTTGACATCATTACGGGCATGGGGATTTCCACGTCATCCATATACATGTCACACATTATTTGTATCTCATACATTGATGGGAACCATATTAATACAAAAACCAAAAGCCACCATGCCCCACCCCAAGAAGCACCACCTCTCCTAAAAAAATCCTATGATGTTCGTTGGCCATACGATGCGATCCTACCCTCACACATCAGGGGGCAATATGTTAACCCAAAAAATCCCATAATGAGCTCTACATGACCTACACCACCTAAACAAATCTATGTATGACCCTCATTTGACCCCATTTGACCCCCACACCTTCAATAAGGTTTAAAAATATGAAAAATGGCTTAAAACCCCCCAAAAAGAGCCAAAATAGCTCTCATAGGGGCTAACATTTTTGGTTTGTGGGTTTATTGCTTAACATTGTATTGCAAGTTTCCATTGATTACTTGCAGGTCTTTTGGTTTCCTAATAGTTGTATGTAGAGTTGTGGAACTTATGTGTAGAGGGGTTTTTCATTTTGTTTTCTATTTCTTTCTTTTCTTTTCTTCCATTATCATAGGAACCATACCCTTTCATCTTATGGATGGAAGGGATGCATTCCTGGTCTATAGCTAGGGTGAAATCCCTACGACAAGGGTCTTGTATCACAACCTGCTCTTTTTTCACAATGGGGAGCAACGGCCTTGGTATTTGTTTTGTGGGATCTTCCTACATATTAGTCTGTTCAGAGCTCACTTGAACCTTTTGTTTCTTTAGTTGCATTCCAGCTGTATCTGTATGAGTTTGCAGTTGGGAACTAATTTTTTCAAGATTCCTCTTGAATTCTACCCCTTTTTGCAATGTGTTTTCCATTGAACCAAGACAAGGAATGGATGGGCCATCAAGTATACCTTTACCTTTGTCCTTTGGTTGAGTAGCAATGGTAGTAGCAAAGCTTGCTTCTTGTTCTTTGGCTTCCTTTTATTTTTCCTCCTTCTAAATATTTTGTTTCATCTTATAAGTTTATCTTGCCTTTCACAGAGAGTTCTTATCATAAGATCCTTCTGGTACTTCTACAAATGAGACTTCACATTCAGATCAATTGTCTTATTGATGGCTTCCTAAAAATCTATGGCTTCTCGGAACATGGAATCACATGGTCATTTTCATGAACGTAATGCAATATAGCATCCTCATGTGTAAAGAGGTTTTCCAAATAAGACAATGGGTCATGCATTCTCTTGGATTCCTATCCCAAGTTCATAATAGAAATTTCCTTACCCAACAGAGTTGTGTGGTTGGAGTTATGTAGCACAGGAGAGTCAAGAGAAATAGGAAATTTGGGCCAAGCCCTTTTCTTGTTCTTAGACAACATGGGGAAAACCCCATTGATGACAGTTTGATAGAAAAATCCCTATAGCACCATGTGGTCAGGAACTATCTTGGGAAGCAGGTGAACTGTATTTCTACCACAAATTTTTATATAATAGAAATATTCTCCTAAATACCAGTCGCCATATAATGAAATTAATTCCCTAGAACCTTTAGAGAACGCGAGAGAATCAACCTTAAAAAATTTAAAACACATTGAACCGATAAATAGGTCACAAAGCTCATAAACCTGAGGGATGAATTTATCGTCCCACATATTGGATAAATAGATATTTATAGGAGGAGATTCCTCTTTTCGAAACCAATTTAAAGTCAGGAAAGGAAAATACGCGCAGAATGCATCCTTAAAAAAGCTAGACATATAAAAAGTTGGATTCCAGCTAGATGAGGTTTTCTGATACTTCTCAATTTTGTCTTGCAAATTGCATGACACAATTTTCACCCAATTGAATGAATCACCTATAAGTAAAATATTGTGTTCCATTGGAAACCACTGTACTTTGAACGAGGAACAGTTTGGTAACCCATATAATTGAAAAATCATGGCTTGCAATAATGGGAAAGGTTCTTTGAACTAAGAAATTGGATATGCCAAAATTGAGACAAGAATGACTAATGTTGGATCTTCCAACCACGATTCAACTACCTCTTTGTAAATGAACATAGAGATAGATTCATCAAAACTTTTTGATGTGAGAAGTTGTTTGGGCAGTCCTAAAGCATAATCCCTATAAAATACATCAAGATGGAAATAATCAACAAGCATATTCTCTGTGTCATGAAAGGTACGCCCCTTAGGGTCAACGTGGTCCAATGCCCACTTGACAGGATCTGTATACGGAATGAAAGGAGGCTTGGAAGCAATGCAATGAATATGAGGAATACAAATATTGGCAAAAGTGGGCTGTTCATGGGTAATAGAGGCAAGATCGTCATTGTAAAAAAAAGAGTAAATTTTGGACTAGTCTAGATATAGGGTATTAGATACGCACCCACTAGTGCTAATAAAAACACCGATGTTGGGGTATTTTTTCTTCTGTTCTTGAAGAGTTGTTTTGGACATGGAGTTCCTAGATGTTGCGAGTGCCTTTTCTAATTGCATCTTGGAAACCATGTCTGATAATGATGTGAGTTTAAACATAATAGGAAAAATGGTCAGGCGGTGAAAATGTTTAGAATACTGCAAATCCGTGCACTGGGACAAAGAAAAAATGCACAGTAAAAAACCTGAGCACAGTGAAAAAGAACAGGTAAAAATGGTAAAACAACAATCATAACTTTGAAATTTAAAAACCCAATACCAAATGGCTAAAAGAACGTTGGATGTAGATTTCGTATGCATGGGAGACTGAGATCTAGGCAGCGAAACAATATACATGATTTGAAAAGATTCACTTTTCATGGTTTCTCACGTCTGATTTTTGAAAATTGAGAATTGAGAATCAAGAAACAAATAATCAATCTAGAAATCATATGGGCTTTTCAATTTCTGAAAGGAAAAGTCAGAAGTCTGAAAGGAGAACATTATTCAAAATTAAAATGATGTTACCAAAATTCAATATCCGAAATGTCAGAAATCAGAAATTGGGAACTAACCAAATAATCTTAATGAAATCAGAGTTTCCAATTTCCAATATCCAAAAATAAAAAAATGAAATGTTCTTTATTTGAAAGGATAAGGTTTCCAAGATCCGAAATGTCGAAAATCGAAAATCGTGAAACGAACTTCAACGTACCTCCAAAAAAAGGATTTCTTCGTTTCGATTTCGGAAAGCAAGGATTGAAAAATCTAAAAAGTATGGAAATAAATAAAAATGTCCCAAAATCCCAAAAAAAATCCAAAAAGACAAGGTTTACT
Organism: Pseudotsuga menziesii; assembly: GCA_001517045.1. NCBI lineage: Eukaryota > Viridiplantae > Streptophyta > Pinopsida > Pinales > Pinaceae > Pseudotsuga > Pseudotsuga menziesii. The sequence continues at coordinate 485,136 of LPNX010525812.1, read as the reverse complement.
AAAGGATTTTATTCAATCCACACAAAATAACAAAGAACTTACAACTTCATAACTTCCCTAAGTGAACTATGGCTATAAAACTAGTCAATGGGGGCCCCTATTTTGATGACTCAAAATGGGGATCTCTTACAAGAAGCAATAGGGCCTTACTATCATGATTGATTTGCAAAGAGAGCCATAAGGCCTCTATCAATATATATTGAGTGTTATAAATTCTACCAATGTTGTGAGGGTTTGGCTTCTAACTTGATTTTATAGTTCGTTTTTTTTGCAATAGTGTACTGTGGCCACTAGGGCTTTTTCCCATTGCATTTGTTTCTTGAAAAGGGCCATAGAGCCACTTGTCAAATAATTTATTATTATTTAACTTTTATAGAAAATGTTATGGGATGTATCCCGCGAGGCGTTTATATTTATGGTCTTGGATATTATTTTGATTTTTACACAGTCATTTTCCTTAGAAGGATAGTTAGCAGGTTTGGGGAAAAGATATTATAAAGGTGAAATTAAATATTTTTATATCCAAAGGCTGCCACCCTATCATTCTTGTTTTATAAAGAAAAAGGGTCATAAGTCCATTGTCAATGATAGTTTCTAGTAAACGCTTTAGTATTTTTGGAAAGACTCGTGAGGGTTTTCAGATTTTTAGTTTAGAAACTTATCTTAAGTTTACACTTTGTATTTAAATAAAAATAGTGTGGTTGTGAGGCCTTTACCCTACCACATTTATTTTAAGAGAAATTTGTAAGGCCGTCAGTCTATCGTGATAAATACCATATACTTCCTATTTGTAAATATTTAAGTTATTAAAAAATACAATGTTATTGTGAAAATAATTAATCCCTAAGGTTGTCACATCTTTGTTATGTAATGATAACATTAGAGATGATAATTCCAAAATGATTTATAGCCTATAGCTTCATCCTGTTGATAATCTCAATTTGGTATTCAATAATTTTTGTTTTTGCACGAATCTCACCATGTTTCCTTAATAAGAAAAATTCTTTTAGTGAGATCTAAAACCTAGCTCAGTTATTAATTTGATTTAATGATCTTCTTATCTATTGTATCTTAGGTTTTGGATCTAAACAAGATGTTTTACTTAAATATTCCATCTTCGAGTTAATAAGTTTCACCTGCGTATAAACATGTATACTATGTGTATTTTATTACAGCCTTAAACCTTGCGTATG
>LPNX010525812.1:478036-482974 GCA_001517045.1 Pseudotsuga menziesii | reverse complement strand
ATATATACATATATGTTTATTTGTATGAATCTGCAACCAGATATATATTTTATAGTAACCTCTGGAATAGGGTTTTATAAAGTTTCCAGCAAAACAGTGAATTAAGATAAAATTAATATAACATAAATACTTAGATTAGTAAGCCTTAAACCTTCATTTTGATTACTAATTGTAGGTTTCTCCTTTTAAAATAATAAATACTCACTTCCAAATAAAAAGTACGGATCATAGATAATTACCACAATTTATAGCTAAATTTTGCAGCTAGTTAGAATTCATATAAATAAGAAATAAAGCCCTAGAATTAAATCACAAGTGCATAAAAAGAATTATAAAGTGAATAATTTTGCAGGAGGGGACAAACACCCAAAGGAGACTGTTCCACCCAACCTTCTCCTAAAGCAGCCAAGATTACTTGCTTAGGACCCCCGAGCGTATTCACTAAACCACTAAGATGAACAACACTAGATAAAATCCCACACAACAACTTGCTATAGCTTAGCACTCAGTAGCATACTTAACTTAACAATTTTACTTTAGTTATCCCCTCATCAAATTCCTTCTTTGCATGACTTTTCAGTTTGCAGCAATGGCAAGGTACATTCACTTGAAACAGAATAAGTAGTGAGCCTCCTCCTCAATTTGATGGTATTTACAATATTTCCTAGGTATTTGGTTCAGTTTTGGAATTAAATGAGACACCAGCTCTGTTCCCCCTCTGAGGGAACATGAGCATAATTTTAGGGATTATGCTTCCTACAACAACGAGAAAGTGAAATGCTAGTACTGCCATTTGTAAACCAGCCTTCTAAAACTACTCAATCCTCCTAGTGGGTCAGTGAACACTCATTTAATAGTCTCCCTTGGATAGGTGTCTCTTCTATTTAATTTTTAACATAAATCATTCTTCAATTATAGTCATCCTTCACCAAATTGGTCATAAAACCTTACAATAAATTTAACATAATGTTTTTTTAAACAAATAATAAATATTGATTTTTCAGTTCTAGGTGTGTTACACAAATGAAGGAAAAACTAAATTACTTGCCACTACTAAAATTTATTTTTACTGAGTAGTTTATTATTAGATGTAAATTTATTAAAAATTTAATGTAAAGACATTTCTTTCATAGTAAACAATAAACCATAAAAATCACGGGTTGTTTGTTTAAAAAATATAAATATATCTAATGAATCTGATAACACGTCGAAGAATAAGAAAATGCTAAATGATGTAAGAAAAGGTCAACCGTTAAACTATTCATAGTATATATAAAAAAAATTCCTTCAAATTCCAAAATGGAGGAATGAATTAGCCCAAATCTATAATATTATGTTGCTCTTTCAAACTTGGTGTGTATCTTTGAGATCATGTTTCTCTTTCACCATTATCTCTAAAAGGAAAACATATTCCAAAAATATTGAGTGGAAAGAAAACCCAAAGCCATACATATGTGCAGTTGTTCAATGACTTATTTTAAGGGCTTGAATCATTATGTGGATCCTTTTCCAAAACCATGGCATCATGCTTAAAATAATGAGAGAGAAGGAAAAAAAAACCGAGAGCCATACATACTTGTAAATCAAGTAAATCAATATTTGCATAACACTCTTTGTCTTGCAAACACCACATATGCATAGAAGACACCAAAATTATTAATGAAATTCATCACTACACAAAAAGACGTGTCTCAGAGGCCATTAAGATAGAAAAAACCCTAATAACTTCTAACTAGGATGATGGTTGGAACCTTAGTCGTTCATTGGTTCCTACCATCAAGATAGAAAGGAAAAAAATAAGTAATAATCATTAATTAGGTTAGAAAATTAACATACTATAATTGAATATAATTTTAATAATCAAATCAACCATAAAATATTAATTTATCGACCACTTTTTATTTATTCAATAAAAAATTATTTTTTAATAATTTAATTAATGTTTTGGTTATAAAAAAAAATAGTTTTTTATGTCCTCTCATCTTTTCTTGAAGTTGAAATCATCAAATTAGGAGTTTTTTCTCTTCTTGAATATATATTATTAATAGACCTCAAGTGAACATGATTCTCTCAAGATTGTTTTGGATCTCTTCTCTTGACAATCGGCTACATTATTTATTATGAAACGTCGAGTTAAAAAATATTACATATGGATTCCATTCTACATCAAACTGAATATTATTTTAAGTTTGCTCAATTCCATCCTTTAAACCATTTATACTATGAAACGAGAACTCCATAGAGTTCTCATTTTTCTATCTCCTAATTTTTGTACCTATTATTACCTCTGTTTCAAAAAGGGTTGATATCGGTATCACACATTTTCATTTTTAGGAATTTCTTTTGGGCCTTTCAATCATCTTTGTCATAAAATATTTTTAATTTGTATTTTCAAGTTTTCTTTCTAGAAATTTAACAAAATAACATACATTTAGAAGCAAGTTATAATGAAAAACATATACATTTTGCAATTTTTTCTTTAAATTAATACACTTTTATGGACAAAATAATAATTTTTTATTGAAAAAATTTATAAAAATCAATAAAATACAGACATTTAAAAACATTTTCAATGGATTTTTATAGATATTTTGTAAAAAATGATATTATTTTATATTATTTTCTAGAAAGTGATAATTCATAAAAATTGAAGATAAACTATAGCATATATTTGTAAGCAACATATTAAAAATATTATATATAGAAATTTTATTTCTAAATTAAAGTTTGAGAGTAAAAACATTACTAATATATCTTATCAAAAAGTTGTCAAATTTAACATTTTCTTCAAGACATGAAAGTAATCAAAATATCATGAAATCCAAAATCTTCATTGAAATTGGAATTTTTTGAGTTGGTCATTCTTCATGGACATCAATAACTCTTCCATCAGGTATTCTATGTCTATAAGATGCCCAAACTGCTCTTTTTCCAAACATCCCTCTTAATGGGGGATGAGGCCCTTTTGACATATTTGCCAAAAGTGTTTCACTAAAATAAAATAAAAATTACATCGATATTACATTAAAAATTAAATAAACCTCCCCTAACCTCTTGAACCCCCCACAACATTGTATTAAAGAACATTACATTAAAAATAAATCCCCTGGATTAACCACCTAACCACCCCCCTCCCACCTTCCCACCCTCCCATGTCACATTCAAAAAATATTTGAAAAACAATTATACCCCCTAACCCCTAAAATCCGCCCCACACACAACATTACATTAAAAAAATATAAATAATTTTTTTTTAATAAACCATCCCTCTAACCCCCACAACATCAAATTTAAAACAATAAAAAATAAATTTTTGAACCTACACTACGTATCCTACACTACTCTATTCTAGCCTAGCATAGCATATTCTAGCTTATCCTACCCTTCTGTGGCTTAGAATACCCTGACCTACTCTACTTTACCCTATAGCCTACTATTCCTTATCCTAGCCTACTCTAACTTATCCTAGATACTCTATCCTTACCTCACCTATCTTAGGTTAGTCTATATTAACCTATTGTAGAATAGCCTAACCTATCCTACTCTATTCTAGTCTGCTCTACTGTAGCCTACTCTCTCCTACCTACTCTATATTAGCCTTACCCATCCTACTATAGCCGAGCCTACTCTAGCCTACTCTAGCCTAACCTAGCCTAGCCTACTCTAGCTTAGCCTACTTTAGCTTATTATATCCTACCCAAGCCTATCCAAACCTAGCCTAACCTACTTTACCCTAACCTACTCTATCCTAGCCTAGCCTACTCTTCCCTAACCTAGCCTAACATGTTAGGGGTACTTCCCTAACATTTTCAAAAACTGACGTCTGTCATTTAGAAAAATAATTATAAATAAATAAAACATAGTTTTGAAGGAAAAAATTACATATTTAGAATTGTCATTTCATACTCTACAATATCCTACATTTTCATAAAAAAATATTGTGTGTGTCATATCAAAACAAGCCATCTAAACAGAGCATATTAATAGAGTTCTAAAAGACAAGCAATAGCCCTGGTTGATTTGTCCTAGCCAATAGGCTCGGTATTCTGAAGCTGCTTCCAAACCTCATGCCAAACCTTAATCCTGCCAATTATTTAAATTTTAAAATAATGCATATGCGATATAACGCATATGTGATATGAATAAGCTATAACGCATATGCGATATAGCTTACTCATATCGCATATGTGATATGATAAAGCTATAATGCATATGTGTAAATTATGTTGTGATGACATGAGTACCACTTGAACTTGTAGGGAATAATTAGACTGTTCCTTTTTTGGAGTCATAACTTTCACCTACAGACTGTGTTTGATAAAAAAAAACTTTGTTCGAAAGATATTGGTATGTATAATTCACTAAGGGAACTAAATATGTATGTGATCCACATCTAAGCCTTACAATTTCACTACTTTCATCCTCCAAGGAAGGATTTACCATTAGGGTATGTTAATACAGTTGTTAGGTTCTAACCAAAACTAACACTTGTATGTCTCATGTTAAATATTATCAATTCTATAGAATCAATTTAAGGTCATATGGTAACTATGTAAAATCATTTTGGATAGTCTTCACAATGCAATTAATTTAAATGTTTGTGCAACTTTTATAAATTGATTTTCCTTCCTACTTTTGTGTCCCTTTAGGTGCCTAGTTGAATAACAATTTTATGTATTATTTATCATGCGTAACATCAATTAGATCAAAAACATATTTTGATATTCTTAATTTCTTGAAAAGTTTTATTATTCTCAAAACTCAACTAAAATTAAAATCACACTCAACTAAGGTGCTTGATAGAATTATGTTCAGAGCTAATTTATGTGGCATGGCTTCTAGATTCACAATGTCACTAGCTACTTGGAATTTGTATGGGTGGTGGGTTCCCACTATATCTTACTTCATGGAAGTTCTCTAATGTTGGTAGCATAATTG
>LPNX010525812.1:443036-475536 GCA_001517045.1 Pseudotsuga menziesii | reverse complement strand
CACCATCCTTGTCATCATCATCATCATCATCATATCATCATCACCCTCATCCTCATCATCATCATCACCCTCCTCCTCCTCCTCCTCCTCATCCTCATCATCTTCATCGACACCCTCATCCTCAACATCATCAACATCCTCATCATAATCATCATCGTCGTCATCATCACAATCCTCATCCTCATCATCATCATCGTCATCACCTTTATCCTCATCATCATCATCATGGTCATTATCATCATCATCATCATCATCATCATCATCACCACCCTCATCCTCATCATCATCATCATAGTCATCATCCTCCTCATCATCACCATCATTGGTCACCATCATCTTCATCGTCACCATCATCCTCCTCATCATCACCATCCTCATCATCATCATCATCACCATCCTCGTCATCATCATCACCATCATCATCATCCCTCATCCTCATCATCACCATCACCCTCATCCTCATCATCATCATCATGTTCATCATCATCATCGTCATCATCCTCATCATCCTCATCCTCATCATCATCCTCATCCTCATCATCATTGTTCATCAGCCTCATCCTCACCATCATCAACACCCTCATCCTCATCATCATTGTTCATCAGCCTCATCCTCACCATCATCAACACCCTCATCCTCATCATCATCGACACCCTCACCCTCATCCTCATTGACGCACTCATCCTCATCATCATCGACACCCTCACCATCATCCTCATCGACACTCTCACCCTCATACTCATCATCATCATGCTCATGGACACCCTCAATGTTCATCAACCTCATCCTCATCATATCTAGATAAATTTAAATTGCACATTTTCATTGAGCACTAAATCACATATGCGATATATCTCATATGCACTAAATCGCATATGCGATACATCACATATGCGTTATGGAAAACATGTAAAAATCTGCCTGTTCATAAAAAAGATGGAATTCAATATCGCATATGCGATATGTGTTTTATAGAAAATGTAGGGTGGCGTCATGTCAGCCACCTTTAACGTATCAAAAGACATAATTCTTCTGAACCCGCACATAGAGAACTATTTGACATGCAATTTTTTATCATTACTTACATAATTCCATAGTTTTGTACAGGTTTGGGTGGATTTCAATGGGGATTGTATGTAATAGAGGGCAAAAGTTAGCAAGGAAGGTGATTACACCAGAAGAAGCAGAAAATAAAAAACAAAAAAGGGAAGATTCAAGAAATCATCGGCATTCATTACATGAGCAAATAGTTCCCATTCCCCCTCAACAGATACCTGATGTAGAGGCTAAGGAAGATAATACAACATTAAAAGAAGCCGGTTATACGGGAGTTGATATTATTCTTCCATTAGTAGATGGAAAATCTTGTGAAGAGTTCAATAATTATGTTACTCCCAATGTAAATGTGACTCAGCAACAACCATGTTCGGTGGTTCAATCTCCTAATCGAAGTTGTGATCTGGTAGTGGATGTAAATGTCACTCCAGCATTTCAAATGACAAGAAACTTCGCATCAAAACAAAAGAGAACTCCTAAATGAATAGAAGTGGACAAGAGCAGATTGACTTCCATGGAAGGTAAGGTGGCTAAATGCACTATCCTTCGTCATTCTTCTCAAATAATGAAACAATATTTTGATAACAAATCCGAAGCCGGTAAATGCCAACTGTTTTTAGCTTTGCTTAAATATAGAAATATGGCAACTATTAGAAGAAATTTAGGCATAACAACAATGAATAATATGGAATCAAGTAATCACATTGTTAAATCTCTTGCTGCTGCATTCACATCGATTGGTAAAAAACTCGTTCAAAAGACTGTAATGTGGCTCGTCGTGTATTGGCTAAATCAATTATATGTAGATCCACAAGACAACGTTGTTTACGTAAATGCACATCACAAATTGTTCCTTTACATCCAAAGACACTTAACAAATATTTAGTAAGAAGAGACAACCTTGATGTAGAGGGCCAAATGGAAATATTATGGGCATTTAGCGGTAGGTTGCCCCGCAAAGACATGGAGTTAGTCGAAGCAGTGAAGGGTCTAGTGAAAACGTTTTGGCATGATAACACTATGCCTTCCTCTAACATGAAGGATGTGTTAAAACATTGTAGGGGTTATGATAATATTGAACCTCATGTTAAGCATTATCTTGACATGACACAAACTCAACTTTTCGAGATGTTTAAAGTTGTCAATGTAGAGCTAAGGCTCGGGCAAAGATCTTTTGAAAAATGCAATCCTTGGTATGTTAGAATCAATACTGTCTGGAACACTTGTTGTTGTAGGTACCACATAGAGTTTGACCTATATTACCATACATTTGCACATATACATCATTTTTTTCATCCTAACCATGTGCAGGAATGCTCAAGTACAGTACCGCCAATGTCATCCAGAGATTTCATCCATAGCATCATGTGTCTGAGGCAAGATGGGAAGACACATTACTTAAAACAATGTGTTGACTGTTCTTTCAACAATTGTGGTGGGCTATCCTTTTGGTCTGATTGCATTCATGAAAAGTGAAAGATCAAGCATTTGGGAATGCAATTGTCGAGAAGCATAACTATCATTATGAGACATATCAACGAAATGATGGGAAAGAAAGAAGGAAGATTAAATTGGTGACTTCACAGGTAAATTCTTGAATATTGACAAATTAATATTCATGTACCAGGTGTGAGTATGTGATTTTATTCCAGAGTTTCATGGAAATATCCAACAATACATTCAACATGTCAAGATGGCATGGTGGCAAGATGAGCAATTTAGAATATGCCGGGACACCTTCCCTCTCGGAACAATACTATCAGTGGATAAATTTGCGGAAAATTACACCCTACAACCACAAAATGAAATTCAAAGTCAATACTATCACTCAGAGTAGGTGAGCATAATGGTGCATATCACATATCGACATGGGCAAGATAGCAATGAAGAGAAATGTGTGATATTGAAATAAAGTCACTTCTACATAAGTGACAACCGGACCCATGACATCCCTTACGTGTAACATTGCTTTAAATTATTCAATGATCACGTGATAGCTATGGATATACAATTTTATCGTCATTTCATTTGGTCAGATGGTTGTGCTGGACAGTTCAAGAATGCACGTGTATTTGAATGGTTTTGTTTGTTGCACATAAATTACAATGTGCCACATGTATGGAACTACTTTGAAACTGGTCATGGAAAAGGAGAGCATGATGGTGCTGGTGCATGCATTAAAACTTCCCTTCAAAGGGAAGAGATGAAGTCTATAGGTGTTCACCTTCGAGACGCTCCATCTATAGTCCAATGGTGTGAATCTGTCATGGGAGAACAAGCAACAAGGAAACACTTAGTGCAAAGAATATTCTAGGAGGTTACAAATGTGGACCGATCACAAACACCTCGGGTGAACATAGTGCATGGAACTCGATAGTTTCATTCAATTAGAAGCTCAGACAACTCGGCCCTACAAACTTAGACAAGATTGAAAGCTTGCTTTTGGAGTTCGTGTAGAATCGGTGAATGGGGTGATTGTGAGCATACAGATACTGTTGATACTTGGGATCGAGTGACATTTGGCACCAATTTCAATGGGGGTAATGAAATATACCATTTGGAAGTTGATCAGACACATATTTCTACAGACTATGATCACATATCGGATATTATACAAGCAGGTACCTGAGTAGTACCTAAATAAGAAAATGCATTTATGTATTTTTTACTCGACCTTTGTAGAATTTAATTTATTTAGAAATTAGAAATGCAAGACCTTATTTACAAAATGTATTGTTAACTTGGCCTATTTCCTTTCATAGATCAGATATATGCAGTGGTTGCCCCAAAAAATAATGAATGGGGTTCTGAATATTGGTTGGTAGGTTGCTTAGAGGGGAAACAAACCCTTCTAGAACCTGTTACAGATGATGAAAATATTGAATTCCCAACCGGCTCGATGGTTATAAAAGGGGAGTACTTGACACTTGCAGCACAACAGAAAAGGAAGGGTGGGTATGTATATTAGGATTATAGACTAGGAGCTATTGTATACCACTTCACCAACCTAGTAGTTGGTATAAACATCAAGCTCCAAACACTTGCTCACAAAAACAATTCACATGTACGATACTTGCTACGTCATATAGAGCACGAAATATTGATGGACACCATCAGCACTAGAGATGATCTGGATGGCCTACTTGTATGAGTGCATTATCAGGTGCATTATTCAACCTTTTTAAAAGTGAATTCTGAAGCACAATTTCCATTATTTAGCCTTACTGTATTACCAATGTAATAAACCTGTGATTGAAAGATACCAGACACAGACATAATATTATTCATAGGATACTGGACACTATAGACATGATCGTACAACCTCGGGTGAGCTATCTATAAACCATGTTTGCACATTTTCATTGGGTTATCTTTTATTTCTTATGATGTTACTAATGTCTATCCTTTTGTGTGCCTAGGATACAAACACCATCTACGACACATTGGAGGCCAAGAATTGTGTCTTTAGACACCACCAAATATAGTTCAGAAAATAACAAGCTCTCGAGTTGTTGAAATTTACATTTATTGATGTTTTTAGTTTAATATACATTTAATTACATTGCCATGTACAAATCAGAATCCAACTAGAGGATTTCATACTTGCATGCACCAATTAGGGTCAAGACAAGGTATGAGATGGAACTAGAAACACATGAGATCACCAATACTAGGCTTTCATGAGTCACCAAGTCGCATGCTCCAACTAGGTTCAAGACAAGGTATGAGATGTCCAACTAGGTTTTGGTGAGAAATCATGCAAGTTAGGAGACAGAACTAGAAACACATGATCACCAATACTTGCATGCACCAACTAGGATTTCATGAATCACTAAGTTGCATGCTCCAAATAGGCTCAAGACAAGGTATGAGATGGAACTAGGGTTTGCTGAGCAATCATGAAAGTTAGGAGAGGGAACTAGAAACACATGATCACCAATACTTGCATGCACACCAACTAGGATTTCATGAGTCACCAAGTTGCATGCTCCAACTAGGGTGAAGACAAGGTATGAGATGTCCAACTAGGGTTTGGTGAGAAATCATGCAAGTTAGGAGAGTGAACTAGAAACACATGATCACCAATACTTGCATGCACACCAACTAGGCTTTCATGAGTCACTAAGTTGCATGCTCCAACTACGGTCAAGACAAGGTATGGGATGTCCAACTAGGGTTTGGTGAGCAATCATGCAAGTTAGGAGAGAGAACTAGAAACACATGATAATCAATACTTGCATGCACCAACTAGGCTTTCATGAGTCACCAAGTTGCATGCTCCAACTAGCGTCAAGACAAGGTATGAGATGTCCAACTAGTGTTTGGTGAGAAATCATGCAAGTTAGGATAATGAACTAGAAACACATGATCACCAATATGAGATGGAAAAAGGTATGATATGTGATTTTATTATGATTATTAGTGTCATTGGTATGGAAAAAGAGAACTAAAAATGTTTAAAGTAATTATTTGTACATGGTCATATGGGGGATTTGGCTAGGGATGAACTTAGTTCTTAATTCTATTTGAGGAAAAACTCATTCTTTTGTTCAAGAATTAATCTCTTATTCAAGCATTCTCTCAAAAACTACACTAAACACATTTATCTAATTCTTTTTCCATGGTAGCTTACATATCAAAGTCATGGGTTTCCTTGATGGTGCATATGAAAGTGATCCAAATTTTAGTATGAGAGGGCATCTTATTTTTCTTTGATATGCATGTCAGTAAGTATAAAGTTGGAACTAGCATTGGAAGAAACAATTTTGCATAATTAATGGCCTCAATGCTCTTGATGAAATGTTCTTTCAATGGTGGTGTAAAAAATCTCTAGGTTTTTGTTGACTAGGATTTCACTATAAATTGGATGTTAAACAAGACCTAATTGTCAAATACTACTACTCTTTAGTGCATTTATTTTCAGCATGTTTTTGGGAACTAAACATTATTGTTGATTCTCTTCCTAAAGCAAGTCAAATTCTGGAAGATATAGAGTTAGAAGAGATAATTGAAGGGCCCTATTTGGTTTCTTCCTTGTGATTCAAATAAAGATGACATGTAATATCTATGTATATATTTCACTATTTTGGTTGAGTTAGATAATATTTTGGTTCATAAAGTTTTTTGGATGTATAAGACTATGTGTGCTTTTGGATATTTTCTATAATATTATTATTATTATTTTTGGACAATTTTTTAAGTTGGGATTTTTCTCCCATATAGGACCAACATGGGAGAAATTTCTAGACAATTTTTGAAATTGGCACATTTGCAAAGATCATGTAGTATTTTGTTTGCTGTTATCTATTGGGGTATTTTGATGAGATGGAATTAAAGGCCCGTGGTGGAACTATGGTTACCAAGGTATGAGATGGAACTAGGGTTTGGTGAGCAATTTGCGAGTTAAGAGAGGGAACTAGAAACACATGATCACAGATACTTGCATGCACCAACTAGGCTTTCTAGAACAACAATTTGCATGCTCCAACTAGGGTTACCAAGGTATGAGATGGAACTATGGTTTAGTGAGCAATAATGCAAGTTAGAAGAGGGAAATGGAAACACATGATCACCAATACTTGCATGCACCCACTATGATTTCATGAACACAAATTTGTGTGCACCAACTAGGGTTTACTTCAGCCAATTTAGGGTGTGCGGGGTACATGATGTATGTTAGTATGGTATGATGAACTAGTATCATAGGGTATTGTAGGGTATGATATGGTATATATTACACATGCATGCATGACTTAGTGTTAAATGGTACATATTGTTAGTATGTTATGTTATGGTACATGTTATTGTATCATAGTATGGTATGATGTTAGTGTCGTAGGGTAATGTAGAGTATGTTAGTGTGTGTTACTGTGTATAAATTAGGGTATGTTATTGTATGTTAGAATTGTATGACGTTAAAAAGTTGATGAGTCGTTTAAATTATTCCTTTAACTATTTGAAATTCATTTAAGTTAGCACACATGCACGAACCACACATATCATTATATCACATAGGTGAACCACAAATATCATGTTCTAAGACCAAGTCAACCATGATATCATGTTCCAAGATCAAGTCAACCATATGTATGTATAAATTTGAACCTTGCTTTATATTATATATGTATAGCAATAATGTTGTACAAAAATTTCCATGCCACATGGCCATAATACAAAATAGTCGATCAAAAAGTACATATGTGTGTACATATGAACAAAAAGTTACATCTATGTATGCCCCCTTTACATTTTTTATAGTTATCCCCCATTTTACTGCCACTGCTAGAGTCTTCGGAGAAGTGTAGCTTTCTTTTGTGACTGGTCACTGGTGATCCCCATCACTGAACAAGAGGGATAGGTCTCATCAGTGGATACTGCAGAAAAACAAAATTTTGTAAGATAATTTACCAACCTTTAAAAATTGTATGTACATTTGTTCAAATTTAAAAACCAAAGTAACATTTCTACTTACTGTACATGAGTAAGTAATAACGAGTCCTGGTGCCTCACTAACAACGACCCTAATTGGGTGCTCTTCTTGCACCACTTGCTCACTATCAGGATGCATAAAAAATAAAATTTTTTCCAATGTCAACAATTATACATGTACCTTGTGGGGGGAGAGGGTCACCAATTTGGGTCTCTTCAAGCACCAAATCAGAGAAAGATATGTACATAAACATACAAATAAAGTTATCTACATAAACATACATGTTGGCTCGTCAAAGGTGGGCCACTGGTTTGGTGCTCTTCATGCACTGGTACCTCACTAGGGGCCTACATATAAAGTAACATATATATGTCAATTTCATATAAAATAGTGAATCAGAGACATATATACTACTTGGAAGGAAAATGATGAACTACCAAAGAAACTGAAACATACATAACTGGCTAGGGGGAAGAGGTGGGTTGAAAACAACCTTGATTTGGTGCTCTTGAAGCACCACTATCACAATAGGTTCCTGCATAAAGTAACATATGTCAAAGTCATACAAGTTACAAAATGATTTTTCCAAAGAAAGAGAAACATAATTAACAGCATATTTCAAATAATACCTGTGTCTACGAATCTACCTCTGCATGAGAGGGAATAGGTTGTGATACAATATACTCGTGCTAGTGAACCTACATAAAACATGTTGTATCAAAATTAGGATACATATTGAATGTTACAATCTATACTATAAATATGTAAATAAAGTTGACAAATTAACAAGTATAGTTTTTACCCCTATTGGTGAAGAACCCATAAGCAATATTGACAGCCGCATCAATGTTCTTAACATTGATCGACAGAATATGCGAGTGTGGTGTGCCATGGGACACCAGCTGTATATTTGTCCACATAATTTGTTAGATAATTAAATAGAATTAAATTGTGAAACAATTGAACATTTTGACATGAAACAAAATATAATATGAAAATAATGAGTTTTACTTACAAACCAAAGTAATCCATCATCTCTGAAGTCGAAAGCAGGACCATAGCATATGCCTCTACACGATGTGCAAGGGTGTGGAGTAACACGACTCTCTAAAGAATCTGCATCTCCTTTGTGATCTGTAGATGGGCTCACCTTAGAAGTGACAACCCCTTGATCTACATTGCCTTTGACATCAGTCCCATGCTGAAGCAATGTATCTGCCACGTCAAATAATCCTCCCTATGTATACTCAATCACAGGAACTGCAGGACAATATACCCAAGGGGGTTTTGGTGTGCATGGTGGGCATGGCACATGGTTAAGATCTGTCCTAGCACCTTCCCTATCTTGGGTCATTCCATGACCAACACCCTGGTTGCCTAAGAGATTGAAGTAGTTAACATGTTTCCCTAGGATGAATTCTGCATACAACTTCCTAAGAAAATAAAATGGGATTTCCTTATTCCCATGGGGGTCTTCATCGAATACCATATACCAATGATACATCCAATGTGCCTTTGTATTTGGTTCAATGCACCAGCCTATGGAAATGTGTGCTCGACTGGTGGGTGGAACCAATCTAGTGCTAAGGTCCTGGAATAATGAAAATAACTGGTCTTTTGTAATTTTAAGGGCTTTGATCTCTTTGTGAGTCAATCCATCGGAGTAGTATCGCCTCTTGGATTCTCTGTATGAGGTAATGTTGTACAAAGCTCCTTGGGAATCGAAAATTGTGTTTTTTATTGTGTCCAAGGCATCAGATAAAGCCTCTCTCAAATGATCCCCCTCTAATATATGAGCTAAGGTGCCTTAATGACGCCAAGTGCATAATAATCTATGCATTTCTATTGTTCCCCCCTCCGGGTTAGGTTGTGGGTTAGGTTTTTGTGGGTTAGGTTGTTGTGGGTTATTAGAGGGTGGGTTTTCCACATTGTGTTGTTCATTTGTGTTGTCTATTAATATTTAAACAAAAAACTACAAGTTATTTTACTTTTAATCATTATTTGATTGAACATTCAATTTTTTCTTAAAATTTGTTTAAAATAATTATGAAAACAATGAAATTATGGAAAAATTAAAGAATGGAAGACTAAGTGAAAAGGATAATATAGCATTTACCTACCATTGGAGCCTTCCACCTTGAACTCAACCTCGAAAAGCAAAAAAGCAAATCGCACGTGCAGTTCTTCGCTTTCCCGATCCTGTGCAAATGAAATTTGAGGGGCCTGCGGCCTCTGTTTTTTTTTTTTTTTTGCTTTTCAATATCGCATATGCGATATATCGCACTTGCGATATATATTGCATATGAGATATTGAAAAGTAAGGAACTAATATATACAAAAATATCAAACACTTTTTTCTAGAAGATAATATTGAAGGAATCTTTAGAAAAGTGGAATTAAATAATCTAAAAGAATTAGAAGGGAGAAGGGATTTTGTTGGGAAAGAGGAAATAAAATGGAGGTTGAAGAATTATATCAAATTGGTTAGCAAAAGGGGATCATAATACAAAATTATTTCAAATTTATGCTAAACATATAAAAATAATTCGTACATTTAGGAAGATAAAAACATGGAGGGGTTTGGAGTAATTTTTTTTGGAGAAATATCATATGCAAGAGTAAGTTGTTTTACTAAATTCCAAGAACATTTAAGGGAAAATATTGTTGAAATATTGAATACTGTCTGTTTGTTTTTGAAAATGATGGAGGATAACAGAAATAAGGATTTGAAAGATGATGTTACAAAGGAAGAACTCAATTTTTTCCTAATATCGCCATTCAAGAAAGAAAAGGATCCAAGCCCAGCTAGGTGGACAATAAAATTTTATTTGTGTTTCTTTGAGATGATAGAAGATTCTAATAAGAAGAATTAAAGAATTGGAAAGTCTTGGGGGAACTATATTATATCTTTATAGAAATTATCTCAAAGAAAAATAACCAATATCTTTGTGTAACCTCGGTATCTAAGATAACATAACATATTTTGGCTAATGGATTAAAAAGTAAGAAACACTATATTGCATGCTTTTTTATCAAGGGTAATATGTGGTATCATTTGTGTATATTTTATAGGCACGTTGTGGAGATCCATTATTAGCCATATGTACTATCCAATGTTAACATACTACTTTAAGGAGATAATATCACTATTTTGTTATTATTTAATAGCATTGATCATTATTTCCCTTTGCACATACTGCTTTCAACTTACAAGCACTAAATATATTATGGTATGTAAGAAACATTTCTGAGTCCTCTTACATTTCTTGTTCTATCTAGATATAATTTAATTGGAAGAATTCATGATACAATACCAAATGGATTATTGTGTATTAATAGCTCATATGTGAATGAAGAAAATTTTAGGCTTGCTTATCTACTATTTGATGGAATGTTGGAAAGAGTAGGAAGGATTAAAAGAGTGTCATTCAAAGCTCATTATACTATGGAGGCTATGAGAAACTATATCGTTGATCTTGTTCCTTCTGATATTACAATATTGGCACAAACATTCTATTCAAACAAACTCAAATAGAACAATATATATAATTCAAAATTTTCATTTATGCCATATTGTTTTGTATGAACAATAAATTCTAGGAAAATCTATAGATATGTTTTGGACCTTGATATTGTATTCCATCCAATGCAAGTATCAAAATGAAATTGATTGATTGGGTGTTGTTGGAAGTAGGAAACCTTCATTGGGAAGGTAGAGGAAGAAGAGAGTGAGATGGAAGGGTTGTTGAATGGTTACTCTAAAATCATTGCTTTTGATCTCTACATTTCAAATATCTTTAGATCGTATATCCTCCATGATGGTTTTTTCATAAAACCTAAAAAATCCACCCTACTCATATCTATAGATATGTTTTGGACCTTTCTATTGTAGTCCATCCAATGCAAATATCAAAATGAAATTGATTGATTGGGTGTTGTTGGATGTAGTAAACCTTCATTGGGAAGGTAGTGGAAGAAGAGAGTGAGATGGAAGGGTTGTTGAATGGTTACTCTAAAACCATGGCTTTCAATCTCTACATTTCAAATATCTTTAGATCGTATATCCTCCATAATGCTTTCTTTATAAAACCTAAAAAATCCACCCTACTCATATCATCCCATGAACCATCACCCTTAATGAAGCAAGATTGAAGCATGAAGAAAGGAACCAACATGATGTATGGATGCAAGGAGCCAACATGATGCATGGATGGGTATCATTAGTATGGATAGGTGTCAACTGTGTCTTCCATGTCCATTATGATCATTTAACAATCCTTCCAACAATAATGTTAAATATCGCATATGCAACATTTACAAAATGCATATGCGATAAATTGCAAGTGCGATATATTGCATATGCATTTTGTAAATGTTGCATATCGCATATGAAATATATTGCATATGAGATATTTAACATTATTGTTGGAAGCATTGTTAAATGATCATAATGGACGTGGAAGACACAGTCGATATATCACATATGTGTTTTGTAGATGTTGCATATCGCATATGCGATATGCAACATTTACAAAATGCATATGTGATATATCGCATACACAATACGTTTTCATGAACCTTAGCCTTGTGTTTGGGCTCGGGTTATTCCAAACATATCATCAATAGTGCATATGCATTCTTGATTTTCACTTCGAAAGTGCTTTTCTGATTTCCTAAGTGGCACCAAAAAGTGAAACCAACTTCATGCAAGCACCCCTAGCCTATTCTAACCTATCCTATGCTACCCTATTATATCTTATCTTACTCTATCCTAGCTTAACCTACTCTAGGCTATCCTAGGAAACTATAGATTATGCTACTCTAGCTGAACCTACTCTACAATATCTTACTCTATCCTACCCTACTCTAGCGTAACCTAGCCTAACCTTCTCTAGTCTCTCTTTATATAGCGTTGTCTATCTTAGCCTAGCCCAGTCTATCCTATCCTAGTCTAATCTAACCTACCCTATCCTACTTTATCTTTTCCTACTCTACACTAACTTAACCTACTCTAGCCTCATCTAACCTACTCTAGACTATACTACTCTATTCTATCCTACTCTAGGTTACCCAAGATCAGCCTAGCCTATCCCAGCCTAACATAACCTAGCCTACACAGTCTAGAATATCCTATCCTAACCTACTCTAGAATCTCCTATTCTAGCCTACTTTAGAATATCCTATACTAGCCTACTCTAGCTACCATACCCTACTATAGGGTAGGATATCTTATCATACTATAACCTAGCTTAGCATAGCCTACTCTTTCCTAGCATACTCTAGCGTACTCTGGCCTAGTCTAGCCTACTCTAGCCTATCCTCACCGAGCCTATCCTAACCTACTCTACTCTACCCTACCCTACACTACTTTATCATAGAGTACTCTAGCCTATCCTAACTTACCCTAGTCTAGATTAGCCTATCATACTATAGTTTAACCTAGCCTTCCCTAGACTGACCTAGCCTACCTATCCTACTCTATCCTAGCTTACTCTATCCTACTTTATCCTAGCCTATTCAAACCTAGGATACCCTATGCTACTCTATCCTAGCCTACTCAAACCTACGATACCCTACCCTACTCTATGCTAGCCTACCCTAGCCTAGCTTAACCTACTCTACCCTAGCCTGACCAACCTAGAATTGCCTATTCTAGCCTACTCTAGCCTACCCTACTCTACCCTAGCCTACCCTACTCTCGGGTTGGCTACCCTACCCTAATATAGCCAAGCATAGCATAGCCTACTCTTTCCTATCATACTATATCCTACTCTAGCCTATCCTAGCCTACTCTAGCCTATACTAGCCTATCCTGTCCTAACCGACTCTACTCTAGCCTATCCTACTATAGCATAGCCTAGCTTTTCCTATTCTAAACTAACCTATCCTACTCTAGCATAACCTATCCTACTCTATCGTAGCCTAACCAGCCCTAGACTACCCTATTCTACCCTAACCTACTCTACTCTAGCCTACTCTAGCGTAGCCTACTCTAACCTTGTGTAGCCTATCCTAATATATTCTAAACTACTCTATCCTAACCTAACCTAGCCTACTCTAGCTTATCATAGCCTAGCATACACTACTCTTTCCTAGATTACTATATCCTACCTCAACCTACTATAGCCTAACCTAACCTACACTATGCTAGCCTACTCTATTATATCCTAGTCTACTGTAACCTACTTTACTCTACTTTAGCCTATCCTTATCTAGCCTAGCATAGCCTACTCAACCTTAGCATGGCCTACCTCAGCCAAGCCTAGCCTACTCTAGCTGAGCCTAGTTTAGGCTAAGCTACTATACTCTACTCTATCCTAGCCTACTCTAGCGTAACTTACACTATCCTAGCTTAACTTACTCTACCCTAGC
This sequence comes from Pseudotsuga menziesii, assembly GCA_001517045.1. Classification (NCBI taxonomy): domain Eukaryota; kingdom Viridiplantae; phylum Streptophyta; class Pinopsida; order Pinales; family Pinaceae; genus Pseudotsuga; species Pseudotsuga menziesii. The sequence goes on along the minus strand of LPNX010525812.1, from coordinate 461,677 downwards.
CTAAACTACTCTATTCTTTCCTACTCTAGCCTACGCTAACCTATTCTAACCTAGGCTACTATAGTTTATCCTAGCCTATTCTAGCTTATCCTAGCCTACTCTAGCCTATCTTATCCTACTCTATCCTAACCTACTCTAACCTAGCTTACTCTAGCCTAGCTTAACCTACTCTAATCTAGCCTAACCTACTCTAGCCTACATTAAGCTACTCTAAACTAGCCTAACCTACTCTATCCTACCCTACTCTAGCCTACTCTACTCTATCCTACCCTGCCTAGTCTATCCTAACATACTCTAACCTAGCTTAACCTACTTTAATCTAGCCTAACCTACTCTAGCCTAGCTTAACCTACACTATCCTACCCTACTCTAGCCTACCATACTCTATCCTAACCTACTCTAGCCTAGCTTAATCTACTCTAAGCTAGCCTAGCCTAGTCTATCCTACCCTAGTTGAGCCTACCCTACTTTAGCCTACTCTAGTCTAGCCTATCATATCCTACTTTATCCTAACATACTCTAACCTAGATCAACCTACTCTCATCTAGCCTAACCTAATCTAGCCTAGATTAACCTACTCTAAGCTAGCCTAACCTACTCTAGCCTACCCTACTCTAGCCTACCCTACTCTAGCCTAATCTAATCTAGCCTAACCTACTCTAGCCTATCCTAGACTAGCCTAACCTATCCTACCCCCCTCTAGTATTCTATATCTTAGCCCAACATACTCTTTCCTAACCTAGCATATCCTAGACTACTCTAGCCTAGTCTAGTCTAACATAGCCTACCCTTTCCTACTATATCGTAGCTTACTCTTGCCAACATTAATGTACTCTAGCCTATCCCGACCTGCTCTAGACTATCCTACTCTATTTTAGCCTACTATACTTGAGCCTAATATGACATATCCAAATCTATCCTAACCCTTTGTAGCCTAGCCTGCTATATGCTAGCCTAGCATACTCTAACATACTCTATCCTAGCGTAACCTATCCTACTCTATCCTAACCTATTATACCCTAGATTAACGTATCCTACTCTAGCCTTACCTAGCTTAACCTACTCTATCCTAGCGTAGCTTAACCTATTCTAGCCTAGCCTATCTTAACCTACTCTATCCTAGCGTAGCTTAACCTATTCTAGCCTAGCCTATCTTAACATACTCTAGACATTCCTAACCTACTATAGAACATCCTACTCTAGTGTAGCCTACTCTAGCCTAACCTATTGTGGCCTAGCATACTCTAACCTACTTTATCCTAGCCTATCCTAGAAAATCATACCCTATATTATCCTATCCTAACCTAGCATAACCTAGGCTACCAATCTTAGCCTACTCTGCCCTAGTCATTCCTAATATAGCATACTTTACCCTACTGTACTCTATCCTAGCACATTCTATCCTATCATAGCCTACTCCACTATAGGATAGCCTATCTTAGCCTAGCCTACTCTAATCTATCATAACATACTCTACTCTACTCTAGCTTAGCCTAATCTAGCCTATACTATTCTAGCCGACTCTATCTTGGCCTAGTCTTTCCTAGCCTAGCCTAGTTTACTCTAGCCTAGCCTAGCCTAGCCTAGGGTGGCCTAGCCTACTCTAGCCTAGCCTAGTCTAACCTAGCCTACCCTAGCCTACTCTATCCTAGCTTACTCTAGCCTAGCTTTACCTCCTGTAGCATAGCCTAACCTACTCAAGACTAGCCTACTCTAGCTCAACCTACTCTAGTATATCCTACTCTATCCTACTCTACTCTACTCTACTCTAGCCTACTCTACTACTCTAGCTTATTCTATGCTAACGTAGGATAAGCTAGCCTAATCTAACCTAACCTAGGCTAACCTAACCATAGTCTAGCCTAATTTAACCTAACCTTTAACACATTACCTTACCCTAGCATTCATTAAGCAAAAATTCCTATATTTTCCTACTCTAAGCTAGTCTATCCTAGCTTATCTTATTATATCCTAGCTTACCCTAAGCAAGGATCCTAACCATAATCTTATCTTGAAGAGGTTGAACATGACAATTGTAATGATTTTGTGTCTCACTTAATGAAAATCCATTTTTTAATGTCAAATACCAAACCACATATCTGTTATTGCATTTGAAATAAAAATTACATAATTTTAATAAAACATACAAAATATTAAATGTACATTGCTAAATAAAAATTAGAAAAATCCACATAGAAAATAACTAACATAAATGGTAAATTTAAACAAAAAAATAGAAAATAAATTTTATACACATTGAAATAGCTTTTATATAAAAATATTCAATTTAGAATATAATGCATATCTTACAATTCAATTTTATTTATAAATAGTTGTTATATAATCAATATTTATTATAATGTACATAAAATAAAATAGTGATATACAAATTTTCTATTTATCTAATAATTCATAAAAAAGAAACTACACACAAATAAACTAATAAATCCTTGATCCCTTGAAAAGAGACTAAATTGCTTGCCATCACTAACATATAGATTTTTATTGAGCAGTTAATTATAATAAATCTTTTATTTTAATAAAATAAAACTAATAAACCTTTGATTTTTGGGAAAAAGTAATAATTAAATTTTATATCAAAATGAAATATTCTAACAAAATAAAACTAATAAATCTTTGATTCCTCGGAAAACAAATTTTTATGGAGTAGTTTATTATGAGATGTAAATTTATTAAAACTTTAGTGTAAAAATATTTTGAGAGTAAACAATAAAAATCACTAGTTGTTTGTTTAAAAATTATAAATATATCTAAAGAATTTGATAATGAATGTGATAACACATTGGAGAATAAAAAAAAGCTCAATGATATAAGAAAAGGTCAACTGTTAAACTATTCATAATATCTATAAAATGATTCCTTAAAATTAAAAAATTAAAACCATCGTTAGCCCGAATCTTTGAGATCATGTTGCTCTTTCAAACTTGGGGAGTATCTCTAAGTTCATATTGTTGTTTCCCCGTTAGTTCTTAAAAATTGGCTTAAAAAAAAACCCAAAAATATTGAGGACAAAACAAACCAGAAAATGAGGACCAAATTGAGGACAAAAAAATCGAAAAAATCTCGAAAGTATTGGGTGGCTCAAATTCTCATACATGTAGCTCAACTTATATAACCATGGCCTCGTGACTTATTTTAAGGGCTTGAATCGTTACCTGGAGCAATTTCCATAGGCATGGAATCATGCTTAAAATAATGAAAGAGAAGGAAACATAACCCGGAGCCATACATAGCTGTAACCCAGAGAAGGAAAAATATGGTTAAATCGTATCACATACTCGTTTTACCTGCTTCATCAAGCTCTTCTTCTCAATGGAAGTTTGCAATAACATTTCAATAAAAATAAAATTGAGATGTGAGATAAAATGGAGGCTATGGATAATATTTGAGATAAACAGTGATGGGTTAATAATGCTCAATCAATTTACAGAAATGAATATTTCTAAGATTTCAAGAAAAGGGTTTCAAAGGGATTGATATTATTCATATGGAATATGCAATAAAGGGCTTCATTGCATCCAAACATAATAGAACAGAGACAACATAAAATATTTGCAATCTGAACAAAATCGAGTCAAATTGATAGAATCAAAGAAAATATATGTGTGAGATTTTAGATAACAAGAGATTAAGAATGTTCAATGGACTGACCATGAAAAGTAGGGTTTTGTAGAAGGGTTTTTGTACCTTTTATTTGTTCAACCGACCTTCTATTGAAGTTCTTTGAGACGATCCAATACAAACCAGGCTTTTCCATGAGGCCTTTTCCCTAGCCATGGCAACATGTACCTTTTAGTTGTTCAACCGACCTTTTCTTGAGATCCTTTTCCATAGCCATGGCATCATGGTTAAAATATTGAAAGAGAAGGTAACATAACCCAGAGCCAGAAAAATTAAGAGAGAAGGTAACATAACTTAGAGAAGGGATTAAATCGTATCAGATAATTGTTTGCCCTGATCCATCAATTCTTCCAAAGAACAAGTGTCATCAAGCAAAAGCACAGATGTAATCATTTTCCCTGATCCATCAATTCTTCCAAAGAACAGGTGTAATCATTTTCCCTGATCCATCAATTCTTCTGAAGAAGGTTGGCCATTCGGCGTCCACGTTGAAGAACCCGTCGCCGAGGCTCACGAAATTTGAGAAGTGGAGCTTGAGCACTGGATCGTAGACATGGTACATTTGGAATAAAAACGATGGTGGCATGCCCAAAAGTAACCAAATCAGAGGACCCTTCACCTTTTGGAACATAATGGCATACAATGTAGACACAATACCCTTCACGTTTCAGAACATTTAAGCCTGAGTCCTTATAAATTCACAAGGACTCGAAAGAAGGACACAGATAGTTTTTAGTTTTTGTTTTTCCCTTGAACGAATGGTTTTTTCCTTTTTTCAAGATTTACTTTATTCAAGTTTTGGGTATCATAGTTCTAAGATTTTGTGCTTTTTCTGTTTACTTTGTGTTTTTTTGTTTTTTAGGTTTTGATTTAGTTTTTTATATGATTCAATATCCCACATTTCAGTTAGATGTACCTTTTGTTTATTAAATACTTTTATTTATTAGATAATTGATAATTGTATTGGAGAGAATTTTAATATATAGAAAAAGATTTACTTTTAATATAGTTTAATTAATGTTTTAATAAAAATACAGTTTAATTTTTAAAGGGTGGAGATAAAAATATTCTACTTTATTGATATTTTTTTCTACTTTAATTCATGATTTGATAAAGAAATGGTTTAATTCATGAAAGTAAGGATACAAATATTTCACTTTATTGTCATATCCCTCAAAAACAATTTAGCTTCATATTACATAAAATCTCACAATGTCTTAATACCATAAAATTATCTATTATTAACTACATTAAAGATATTTGATTCTAAAAATCATATTAGTTAATTTGTTTTGATACAATATTTACATTTTAGAATAACTACAAAGAGCATCATATTTTTCATAATAACCATGTCTACATCTATTTTGAATTTTATTTGTTTTTGTTATTACATGAAATTATTATCTATTTATTTATATTTGTATGAAATTACATTATAAGCTAATATATAATAATTGGATCACTTTGTAAGATAATGAATGAAAAAATATATTTTAGTTTCATTTTCTATGCATAAGGAAGATTAGAAGAAACTCTTCTTAACTCATTTATATTTGACACTTTGTTATTTGATGGAGGATTTGTAAATTATTATTTGAAAAGAGAATTTGAATTGTATAACATATCATTTGCATGATCCATTTGGGTTTCTAGTCTTTAATACATTATTCCCTTTGCAAGTTTTTGATATCTTATGATTCTATTCTTTTAAGGTTGGTAATACTTACAACATGGTTGAAGCATTTGAAGTTGCTTCAAATATCTACTAGATTTTATTAAGGATTTAAATATCCCATTCAATTTTTTTTTTGGAAATTATAACTAGTTGGCCCATATTTTAAGTAAATTTTTTCAATTAATAGAGATGTCTGCAGAAGAGGAACATCACCAGGAAATCCCTTTAAATAACGAAAGGGGTAACTTAAGGGATGGGGAATTTTGGGTAGACTTAAATGGAAGTTAGGATAATAAATCTGAACTGAAACGAAATGTCCAAGAGTTAAGGTACGAATTGATAAAAGTTAAAGAAGATAATGAGTGAATACTAAATTCTCTGGAATAACTAAATGTTATTCTATTAGCTAAGATCCATAATGATGATAAAGGAAAAAGTAAACAATATGAACATCAAATGCCTACAACTACACCTTACAAACGTAAGGGAAACAAGATGGAATTTTCCAACCATAAATCTGGCACTTCAAGTGAATATTGAGTCAAACACCATAAGAAACAACAAGATTCAAGAGGAAGCCGTGATGAGAATAAAAATAAAAATAAATACGGACGCTATGAGGAATTATCTGGGGATTTTAAGAAAATTGAACCAGCCATGTTTAATGGGGAAATTTAGAAGGGATAAGAGGTAGAGGCATGGTTGGGTGGAATGAAAAAGTGTTTTCAAATACATAAATACTCAAATGAGTTAAATGCTAAAATGGCCATCTATAATTTGACTAGAAAAGAAGATATATGGTGGAAAGACATAAAGAAGGTTAAAGGGAAAAAAGAGAGAAATGTAACTTGGAAAACATTTAAGAAACTCTTTAAAAGAATGTGCTTGTCAGAACAATATTATGAATAAAAAGAAAAATAATTTTATGAACTAAGGTTATAAGCCATGACGATGAAAGAACTCTGTTATAATTTCTTAAGCTTACTTCCTTATGTTCCCTATATAGTTGATGAGAAACCTAAAATAAAATGGTTCCTGAGTTGTTTTCCAATAATGTCTGAGAAACGGATTGAGTACGTCAATCCAAAAACACTAGAGGAAACAGTGAGGAAGGAAAACTTATGCTATGACCAAAACAAGAATAAAAGGGAAAGTATACCAGCTTGGAAAAATCAAAGGAAAAATAATTTTTATTCGAGGAAAAAGAAAAATAAGGTCCATAAACACACGAGAAATAACTCTAGAGAGTATCATGGTAATAATTACAAAATATTTAAACCCCAAGACTCTACAATAAAATAACCTACAACTGTTCTTAATATAAACCCAACACAAAAAGAAATCTTAAAATGTTGGGAGTTTGGAGGGACATGGTACTTTAAAGATTGTCAAACAAGGAAAAAGAATTTTAATGTTCACTCTATCCAAGAAGCAGTCACATTTTGGTACATGGACAGGAGCATGCCCAGGATATATGCTGCACTGGAAAATTGGCAAGAAGACCATGAGACTTCTATGGTTGAAATTGAAGGTATGATAAACAATCAACCTATCTCTATTTTAATTGATCTAGGTGCAAGCCTTAGCTATATATCACCTAGAATAGTTTATTTATGCAATTTGGTACCTCAAAATTTTGACAAAGCATGGATATTACAATTAGCCACAAGTACACAAACAAAAAGTTACTAGCCTTATTAGAAATTATAAAGTGATGATGAATGATTTTATTATGCATGTTAATGTAAATATTATGCCCTTAGGATCTTGTGACTTACTAATAGGAATGGATTGGATAGAGGATCATAAAGTGGTGTTAAATTGTTTTGATAAAACCTTTACTTTTATTGATGATAATGGAAACGATATAAAAGTTAAATGGGTCCTTAGGAAGGTGACCCTTTGAGAAATATTTGCATTAAAAATGAAAAGATCAGTAAGAAAAATATGTAAAGTGTTTGTATTCTATATAATGAATGGTAAATAAAATGGTAACAAACTTCAACTAGAAGACATACTAGTCTTGAAAGAGTTTGAAGATAGCTTCCCAGAATAATTCCCTCGATTTCCTTTGAAAAGAGATATTGACTTCACAATCGATCTCATACCCGGAGTGGTACCAACATCGAAAGATCCATATTGAACGAATAAAATATAACTTACAAAACGTAAATCACAACTACAAGAACTAATCCATAAAAAGTACATTTGATGAAATGCCTCTCCTTGGGGAGCACCGATCTTGTTTTTGAAAAATAAGGACATAAAACTAAGATTATGCATAGATTATCGACAATTAAATAAGATGACTTTTGAGAATCGATACCAAATCCCCCTGATACATGAACTGTTCGATCAATTCCATGGAGAAATTATATTTTCAAAGATATATTTAAGGTCAGGTTATCATCAAGTATGAATAAATGATGAGAACATATTTAGAACAACATTTAAGACCCATTACAGTCATTATGAGTTTGTCGTAATGCCTTTTGGGTTAACAAACACACTTGCTGCATTTATGTGTTTAATAAACATTATATTCAATAACTACTTAGATAATTGTTTGGTTGTATTTATCAATGACATACTAGTCTACTCTAAGAACGAAGAAGAACATAAAGAACATTTCAAAATAGTTTTTCAAATACTAAGAGAAGAACAACTTTATGCAAATTCAGTAAATGTAATTTCTTTAAAGATAATATTCAGTACCTATGACACGTAGTGTCCAAGGATGGAATCACAATTGATCCATACAAGGTAAAGGCCATCATGGAATGGTTGATTCCTAAAAATGTATCTGGCATAATATAATTTATGGGAATTACTGGATACTATAGGAAGTTCATAGAAGTATTTTCTAATATTTCCTACCCCATAAATTCCTTACAAAAGAAAGGAAAAAGGTTCGAATGGACTGAAAAATGGATGGAAAAATTTAACAAACTAAAATACCTATTAACTACCTCCCCGGTCTTAAATATTGTTGATCCATTCAATGATTTTTTCATATGTACTGACGCTTGCAAAGAAGGGTTAGGTGGAGTTTTATTACAATAAAATTATGTTGTGGCATATGAATCCAGGAAATTAAAAGAACATGAAAAAAACTATGCAACACATGATTTAGAACTTGCTAATATAATTCACTCCTTGAAAATGTGGTAACATTAACTAACTCAAAGAAAATCTACACTTATGACATATAACATAAGTCTTAAATATTTGTTTGACCAACATAATTCTAATGCAAGACATGCTAGATGGTTGTCCTTTTTAAGTGAATATGATTTTGAAATCAAATACATAAAGGGAAAATAAAATAAAGTATAAAATTCTCTAAGTCATCATACAAATTTACTGTTTGCAAGTAGCAACTATGAATCTGATCGAGAAAATCATATTTTAAGTGCTGGAAATTCTGATAGGGAATGTTAACCCAAAAATCCCCCACTCAGCTCTTGATGGCCTACACCACCCAAGGACACCATCTCACTACCCTAATATCACTCCATTATACCCCCACACCCTCAAAATAGCTAGAGGATGAAGAAAAGGGCTTAAACCCCCAAAAAGAAGCCCAAAATAGTCTCATAGGGGCTAAAACCCCCAAAAAGGGGCTAAAACCCCCAAAAAGCGGCTAAAACCATAAACGGAGCTAAAATTAGGGCAGAAAGGGATAAAAGTCCAAAAAGGGGCTAAATCCCTGACTAAGGGCTTAAAACCCTAAAACCCCTTGAAAAAGCTATAAAAGAAGGGTGGGGGGTCACTCTCAAAGAACTTTTCCCTTGCATATTGTTATGCTGCCCATGGATTCCTTGAGACACCTTTTCCTCTCAAGACACCCACTCCCTCTCCTCCGTTTCCATTGAGCCAAAGCTCCCCATCCAAGAGAGGTGCTTCCACAAGTTAGGGCATGGTGGCCCATTTCCACCAGAGAAGGTATAGCTTGTCTTTCATGTATTGTTTATTTGTTTTCTTTGCTTTCTAACCCTTGTTTCCACTTGCAGGTTTTATGTTTAACATTTTTTTACAAATTTTAATATAGCATAGCATTTGTTTGCAGGTCTTTGGAGGTATAACCTTAACTTGTGTTTGTAGAGGGGTTCACCATTGCTTCTCTCTTCTCTATGTTTGTAGCTTAGTTTATTGTTCTGTCCAATTCCATTTTTGTTTGTATTTTCTACATTTACCCACTAGCAACAACCTACCCTACTGTCCTATAGATAGAAGGGAGCCATTCCTACCTCTATAGCAAGGACAAACCCCTGCTATAGAACTAGAAACCATACCAGGTCAATCCCATAGGATCCCTAGTCCAAATTTTTAATTTTCAAGTTCTTTAATTTTTTGCCCTAGTTTTCAAAAATTTCATGTTAAATTCTCTTTAAATCCTTTTGATTTTTAGTTATAAATATTGTCAAAGCCTTTGCTAGGAAAAAGTGAGTCAATTTGTCCACAGTACAAGTTACTGTCGACTAGATCTCACTCTGCCTCACAAAAAACCCCAAATCATGGGTAACGCACTCTTATCGGGCCCAAAATTGAGGTGAGGGCACACTTAATGGCCAAACAGGTGCACCCATGGTGCACTTAATCCCTCGATAAGTGTGACTTTAGCCCAAAAACATAGATCATGACTGTTTCTGCATTCTGTGTGAACCCCTCGTCTATTTCTAAAAAAATCTTGTGGCCCCCTCGCCAGATTTGATCAGCAATGTGAGGCCTGTCAAAAAAAACTTCAATTCTAGTTTAATAGAGATTAAATTTTAGTTTTATAGGACTGTTAGTGTAGTTCATCTGCCTCTATCTATCACACTAGTTCAATTTCAAGTTTCTATTTTTGTTTTCTTCAATTTATTTCAAAAACAATGTGTAAATTCCAAGTAAATATTAATGGCTTAATAAAATGAATGTAGCCTAATTAAAATCAACCTAAAACAAAATGTATTTCTTACCCTTACTTCTCTACCCAGTCATCACCCCCCGGGGTATTCTAGGATATGACAAACTGCAAGCTCGTATTGATCTAGGCACTCCACTAATATTGTTCCAAACCACTAAAACCAGATGACTAGGAAGGTAGAGGGGGTAGAGAAGGATGAATTCTCACAGTGCTAAGTGTCCTTCCTATTGACCAACCTTGCATCCAGGAGGTGTGTTAACTTTTCATATGCTTAGCTAAGACATCCTTCATTTCATTTTCATAAAAAAAGCATATAAACAGGATCACTGAAAGATAGACAAGCACAACCATACAAAAGGAACACAGATATTTATCCTAGGAAAACCCTAAAGGGAAAAACCCAGCAAAAGATTCCTCAATATAGATGCCCCAAAAAGATAAAAGATAAAACCAGTAAGGAGATCAAATCCTGAGCCTCCTCCTTCTCCAGCTACTTCTCTTCTCCACTAATGTGCTACACAAGTGAGAGTGTGTGTGTTCCAAATGAGGAGCACTACACCTCTATTTATACTCATCTGTTCACTTAAGTTAACTCATCTGTCATGTAGGCTCGAGTTAATCATGTAGGCTCGAGTTACACATGTAGGCTCAAGTAACCACACTGGGGTACTAATGACCGACCTTTACAATTAGAGGGGACTGCCTCATGACTCTTATTAGTTCTTCTGATTAGGAGCATCAGAGTACAAATTAATACAAGTGGTTCTCCGGGTAGGACCATCGGGGACCACAAAAGATACATATAGAATATTCTTCAAAGTTACAATATTTCAACAAGGTGACCTGAGTATCTACGAATGGGCTTAGTCCCATTATGTTGAGAGCCCAGCACCTTCTCTTCGTTGAAGAGGAATATCAGTGTGAGGTAGAAATCTAGTTAGGACATACACATTCACGGTTAAAAATTGTATTTGTTTATAATTTTTTATTATTCAAATACATGCATACACAATGACATGAACTTTACCATGATGAATTCATAAACCATTTGCAACAACCAAATACCAGAAAAACAAACAAATAAATACACCATACCAACTAATTAACCCAACTCCGTTCATGACGCTGAGTGAGCCTTAAAATTTACCAATTTACACTAAGTACAACCAATTTGCAGTTTTTGAGGGCATAAGTCCCTGATTGTTTCAACTGTGGGAAGTACTTAGGCTCTTCCCAAAAACTCATTGTGAGGAGTACCGCAAGAACCCCAAAGTAGCTGGCTGCTAAGAAGAATTGCCAAGCGAAACGGGCAATTACCCCTTTCGATTGAGTAGAAACACCCATGAGGAACAAGTCAAGCGATGTCTTCTGGCAGTCTTGGTGGCCGAGTGACCACCTAAAGCCAATAGAAAGCCACTGAAACTAGGGTCCAAGCATCATTCCCACCAGTTTCATACATAAAAACACAATTGATCCTCCATTCTCTTCCGCACACCTAAGAGGAAAACCACCACCATTTTGAACACTCAATCGACATCATTGAAACCATTCTCAGTGATCTCCTACACCATCGAAAGACCACACAGCCTCTGATTTTGATTCAGACCCATATCAGTCTAAACCATACCTCCATACCGCAGCATCAAGCTCCATGGCTAGTGCAAATCCGGATCCATTTTTTGGCATAGCCATAGCAAGTAGACCCATGTCCACATCACACCTTGTCACCCATAAGCTGGCAAGTAGCCCAAGCATAGTCATGCAGACTATCATTAGTCAACTACCACCACCCATAGTGACCAGCCAAGCTGGCCCACTTGCAACACACGGGGTTGGTGGCCCCTCCACATACACTACCCCTTGGCCCATCTACAGTGGTGCCACCAAAGGAACCCTTACCTGTGTAGATGCATTATGCACCTACAAACCCCAACACCATTGCAACCCCATCCCACATCAACTTGGGGTCAAATCTACCATTCATGGCTCATCTTAACTTGCTTGACTTGGCTAGATTAACAAATTACCCCATTCTCCATGAAGCCTTTTGGCATTCAAATCCAACTAAGCTACCATCAGACATCCCCAAGTTTAAAGGCAAAGGAGGGGAGTGTCCCCAAAACCACATAATGACATTTCATCTGTGGTGCTTATCCAATAGCATTGTAGACAATTCCATCAGGCTGAGGCTATTCCAGCACACCCTTACAAGTGTTGCAGCCAAATGTTAGATTGAGCTACTGTGGGCCAAGTACCCAGACTTCAACTCACTAGCCTTCATGTTGTTAACTTTTCATATGCTTAGCTAAGACATTGGTATTTCATTTCATTTTCATAACAAAAGCATATACACAGGATCACTGAAAGAAACATCATCACAAGAACAACACAGATTTATCCTTGGAAAACCCTAAAGGTAAAAACCCAGCAAAAGCTTCCTCAATATAGATGCCCCCAAAAGGTAAAAGATAAAACCAGCAAGGAGATCAAAAACCTGATCCTCCTCCTTCTGCAACTACTTTTGTCCTCCATAAGTGCACTACTCAAGTGAGTGTGTGTGTTTCCAATGAGGAGAGCTACACCTCTATTTATATTCATCCACTCACTTCAATTAACTCATCTGACATGTAGGCTCGAGTTAATCATGTAGGCTCGAGTTACACATGTAAGCTCAAGTAACCACACTCAGGTGCTAATGAACCACCTTTACAATTAAAGGGGACAACCTCATGACTCTTATTAGTTCTTCCGATTAGAAGCATCAGGGTATAAGATAATACAAGTGGTTCTCTTGGTAGGACCATCGGGGACCATAAAAAATACATATATAATATTCTTCAAAGTTACAATATTTCAACACTCCCCCTTAACGAGAAGGGTATTCTACAACAACAACAAAAATAGTAGGAGAGGACATCATCAACATCATCGGGGTAAAACATCTATAAATCATTGGAAGCTTTTCAACATCATATAGTCTTTGTCTTCAATTTTCAATGACAACAACTCTTTGATCAGCATCAGCATCTTTTGACCTTTATATCAGCAACATCTTCAACACTTTGACCTTTTGATCAGCAACATATTCAGCACTTTGACCTTTCGAACAGCAACATCTTAAGCACCTAGACATTTCAATCAGTAGCAACATCTTCAGCACTTTGATCTTTCGATTAGAAACAACATCTTCAGTACTTTGATCTTTCAATCAACAACAACTTCTTCAGCATTTTGTTCTTCGGATCAGCAACCTGATCAGTAACATCGTGATCAACACCATAATCATACTTCAATTCTCGATCAGCATCATCATCATGATATTATGATATTTTGATCAGTACGTCGTCATCATCACATACTGATCATTTGATCAGTACATTATCATCATCATACTCAGATCTTTCGATCAGTACATCATCATCGTCATACTCTGATCAGTACATCATCATCATCATACTCTGATCTTTCGATTAGTACATCATCATCATGCTCAGATATTTTGATCAGTACATCATCATCACCACACTCTGATCTTTTGATCAGTACATCGTAATCATCATCATACTCTGATCTTTCGATCAGTACATCATCATCATCATACACTGATCTTTCAATCAGTACGTCATCATCATCATAAAAACATCAACATCATCAAAACATCAACATGATCCTTCCTTTTGGAATTACAGGATTTAGGTCTTTACGAAGTTACCAATGATCCTTCCTTTTGGAAATATGGGATTTAGGTCTTTACGGAGTTACTAATGATCCTTCCTTTTGGAATTATGGGATTTAGGTCTTTACAGAGTTACTAACAATCCTTCCTTTCAGAATTACGGGATCAACACATTTGTGGAACTCAGACAATCTTTCCTATTGGAATTACGGGATCAACACATCTGTGGAACTCAGACAATCCTTTATATTGGAATTATGGGATCAATTCAATGATCATTCCTTTCGGAATTATGGGATTTAGGTCTTTACAGAGTTACTAACGATCCTTCCTTCTAGAATGACGGGATCAACACAGATGTGGAACTGATACAATCCTTTCTATTGGAATTATGGGATCAACACAGATGTGGAACCGATACAATCCTTTCTATTGGAATTATGGGATCAACATATTTGTGGAACTCAGACATCCCTTCCTATTGGAATTACGGGATTAATTTCAATGATCCTTCCTTTCAGAATTATAGGATTTAGGTCTTTACGGAGTTACTAACAATCCTTCCTTTTGGAATTATGGGATCAACACAAATGTGGAACTCAGATAATCCTTCCTCTAGGAATTATGGGATCAACACATGTTCTCGAGTACTGAAGTCACCGGATCCATTCTAAACCGAAGTTCAAGGATGATCCAATCCCACCACATTCACAGGGACCGAGATCTCCGAATACATTTTGAACTGAGGTTCAGGGATGATGCAATCCTACCACTTTCACAGGGGCCAAGACCTCTGGATACATTTTGAACCGAGGTTCAGGGATGATGCAATACACCACTTTCAATGGGGCCGAGACCTCTAGATACATTTTGAACTGAGGTTCAGGGATGATGCATACGACCACTTTCATGGGGGATGAGACCTCCAGATACATTTTGAACGCAGGTTCGGGGATGATGCAATCCACCACTTTCACAGGGGCCAAGACCTTTGGATACATTTTGAACCAAATTTCAGGGATGATGCAATCCTACCACATTCAGGGGGGCCAAGACATTCAGATACATTTTGAACCGATGTTCAAGGATGATGCAATCCCACCACATTCATAGGGGCCGAGACCTTCGGATACATTTTGAACTGAAGTTCAACGATGATGCAATCCCACCACATTCACAAAGACCGAAGTCACCAAATCTATTTTGGAGAGATGTCCCAAGATGACATAATCCCTCTTCATTCTCGAGGACCGAGGTCACTGGATCACTTTTGGAAAGATGTCTTGGGATGATACAATCCCTCTTCATTCTCGAGGACCGAGGTCGCCAGATCACTTTAGGGCAAATTCCCATGGATGATGCAATCCCACTGCAACATCACTACTTCCCCTTTCGAGGAAGGTTCTTCCGAACCTCACCAAGCTTGCCTTGAAAGTGTTCAAACTTTAAACGAGACAGAGGCTTCGTTAGCACATTAGCAACCAAACCATCATCATCTACATCTTTAGTATGTGAATACTGAACTATCACCATTTATATCTCCAGTATGTGAATACTAAAAGCATCATCATCTATATCTTCAGTATAGAAATACTGAAAGCATCATCATCTCTATATTCAGTATATAAATATGAAATCACCATCATCTACATCTAGAGTATGTAAATACTGAAACATCATCTATATATTCAGTATGGGAATACTTAAACATCATCATTTGCATCTTATCTCGTATGTAGAAATACTAGATTTCTATGTGTTACAATGGAACACAAGGTTCTCTATCATCACAACTCTGGTTATCACATAGAATCATTGTAGTATCCATCTTCAATTCAAAGAGACCTGATATCAGCTTCCGAAGCCATATGGCTTCACAACTTAGCAGAGCAATCTACTATGTATCTCACTTTAGCCATGCTACGAGAAACATTGGACTGTTTCCTGCTAAACCATGAACTCATAGCAGACCCCAAACAAAAGCATCTACCTAATGTGATTTTCCTGTTTGAGATACTTCCAGCCCAATCTGCATCTATGTAGCCATACAATCTATACTCATGGTTACCATCATAATATAAACCAAAGTCTATAGTCCCTTTCAAATATCTCATCACATGTTTTGCAATTACTAGGTGAACCCGTCTTGGTTGAACAAGATATTGACTTAAGGTGTTCAAAGCAAAATAAATGTCTGGTATAGTATTTGTTAAGTACATAAATGACCCAATGATCTGTCTGTAATGATTCATATCCACTAACTCTGATGAGACATCATCTAACAGCTTCAGCTTGGAGTCCACGGGTGTGGCCATGGCTTTGCATTCCAACATATTGAATCTCTTCAATATCTCTACTACATACCTTCCTTGGTTGAGAAATATTTCTTCTGAACTTTGCCATACTTCTAGACCTAGGAAATAATGGATTAACCCAAGGTCTTTCATCTCAAATTCTTCTGCAAGTTTCTTCTTGCTTTCCATGACCTATTTCTCATTTCTTGTCAAGGATAAGTCATCCACATATAATAACAGGATGACAAGTTCATCTTCTAGAACCTTGAGATAAAGGTTAGGATCAAATTTACTCTTGGTAAATCCCATGCTTGACAAGAAACTATATATTCTTCCATACCAAGCTTTGGAAGCTTGCTTCAGGCCATAGAGGGCCTTCTTCAACTTGCATACGTGACTCCATCTGGATTCTACTTCAAATCCTCATGACTATTCGATGAAAAAACTCTTTCTCAATCATACCATTAAGGAAGGCTTGTCTTTACTTCACCATGGAAGAAAATACCATGATAGTTTTGAAGGAAGTGTACCTTACTTCCTGGAGTAAGTGTCTCTTCAGAATTAATTCCCTCTTTCTGAAAGAAACCTCTGGCCACAAATCTTGCTTTATACTTCTCGATACTTCAGTCAGCTACATGCTCTATTTTTTATATCCATTTGGAGGATACAATACTCCTTCCTTCTGGTTTGGGAACTATATCCCATACATCATTCTAGTATTCTTTCATCATGAGTTCTTCTTGTCAGATCATCAACATATCCTAGTCTTCTACATTCAAGTTTGAAGGTTGGAACCCACTTTACTCTTGGTAAAGTCTTAATCCATCAAGAAGTTGTCTATCACTTTGTACCGTGTCGAACTCAGATATCTTCTGTAGTCACTCCCACTGAAGTGGAGTATTGTCTTCCTTCTTCATTCTGTAAAGATGGTTCTATGCTTGATATATACTGGTCAATAGAGCATGTCATGTCATAGTCTATTCTTTCTAAGGCAAATAACAAACCTTTTTTTGTACACTTTTGCTTGTAGATCCATATGGAGGATAATATCTACTTCCCTTTTTTTCTCGAAATCATATCGTATACATCATTCCCCATGATCAACTATTATTCTTTGATCATAGTTTCTTTTATAGAATTCTTTTCTTCATCTTGAGTTATCTCTCATACCCATGGTGGTCTTCATCCTTTGAGGTGGATATACCACTTTCTGATGCTCTTTCTTCTGTCATGGTGTCTCTGACCCTGGGAGCTTGAAATTCATTTTTATTGGATTGTCATCACATGTTCTTCAGAACAAGTCTCATCCTTATTTTATTGTAAGAGGTTGTATATGAACTTTCCTACAATTGAAATGCACCAGTTGCATGGTTAGAACTATTTCATGAAACATATGCATAACGACAAATTCTTATGCATCATGTAACTATTTAGCCAATACAACATTCATCCATATCTCACAGAAACTTTTTAGATGCCTTCCATCTCTACCATGACATCACTGAGATTGTGCACTAATCCAATATGTCAGCAAATAGGTTTGATAAGTAACACTGCAAGGTTGTATAGCACCATGAGATACTTACCCATCACATGCATATTAGTAGTATTAATGTAAACAATCTATCATGCATAACACATCAACTGAATATAATCAAATGTATAACAAAAAAATATCATGAAATGGAAACTAAATACTTATCTTTTATTTGTTTCATAGGTAGACTCCATCTTGATCATTATGCTTTATCATCTTCTTCATTCATGAAATCATCATTTCGTATCCAAATGATAAGATGAATAAGAGGTTCTTCAAGAATTGAGTTTTTCATATTCATCATCGCTTGAGGGATCTTCTTTGAATGGTGAGAGCTTGATCTTCAAATGCTCCCATATTCTTCTTCTCTTCTTATTAGTCAAGTTGAAAGTAATCACTTACTTCTGGCATACATTCTTCTTCTACCGCTTCAAGTTGTTCTGCATTCTAGATATTCACATTCTTCAACTGTTTTCTCAAAGCCATCTTCTGATTTAAGTTCTTATCTTCAAAAATCTTGATCAAGGAATCAAATATATTCGGTGTCTTTAGGGAAGACACTTGTGGTATAAGTTGATCCATGATTGAATCAACAATGATCTTCTTGGCCTTGATCAAGTTCTTCTTGTGTAAGGCTTTGATCCTCATCTTCGTATGTAATTGGAACCTCTCTACTCATGTAGGTGTACAATTCATTTTCTTCAGAGAGATCAAATACTTACATGCTTGGAAGTTGTCAACTGATGTGATATATCACTTTGAAATGAGAACCTCAAATGAAAATAGCAAAAGATTAGATCTTACCAATTTGAGGTGTCCATCCTGCTTCTAGAGCTCGCTAATCTAGGGCTTGTCAGAGAAACCCTAATTTTTAAAACTTGGAATATTTAAGATATTATTTGATA
>LPNX010525812.1:411948-434807 GCA_001517045.1 Pseudotsuga menziesii | reverse complement strand
CTTTGCACCTTGACCCAATTGATACAACACTAAGCATATTTGAGAACACAACTTTAACTCAAGTTCTCATGGACGCCAAACATGAGATTTTCATTTTGAAACTATTATCCTTAAAAGGAACTCAATAGATATGGTTCATGATCTCTTTTTTTTACTCATGATTATGTGAATGGATATTGCAGGTAACAATGGGGGTCACAAGAGTGCAAAAACTAGTAAGGATGGACAAATCATACTGCCTCTACTCATTGAAGTACCTCAAATTCCTATAGAGGAATTGAAAGAAGCAACAAATAACTTTGGTCCAAAATCGTTGATTGGAGAGGGTTCCTATGGTCAGGTGTACTATTATACTTGTTAGGATTTTGAATTGCTTGACACTGAGGGTTCCTATGGTCAGGTCGTACTGCAGCCATTAAGCAGCTTGACATAAGCAAGCAACTCGATCAAGAATTCCTTGCACATGTAAGACATTCTAATGTTAAACTAAAAGGATTTTATCTTAAGCTCACATGTTTTGTTGTTCATTTTAATTCTATAATGTCAACAAATAAATCTTAAGCCCATATATCTACTTTTACTTTGTCACATGGATTTTGTAATATTATTTTAAATATGCTTGTAGGTGTCCATGGTCTCAATATTAAAACATGAAAATGTATTGGAACTTGTTGGATATTGTGTTGAGGGCAGCCTTCGTGTGCTTGCATATGAGTTTGCAACAATGGGATTATTGAATGATATTCTTAATGGTATGTGGGAAAATTCCACACAGGTTTGTGGTGGTATTATTCTTTATTGCATGCATGAATTTTGTAGGGTCAATGGATAGTTTTCAATTTATAATCTGGATCCATATTTTTTTTCATTACCCTAGCTGGAAATAATAAATATGCTATATGAATAAAATTGTGTTTAATGAAAGTCTAGCTTTTCAGTTATGTTCTGACATGTAATCAATGCAATCTGAGTAACCGAGTGCTCACAGTTTTGTCAATCATTTAAAATTTAAAAAGGTAGAGGGTGTGATGACTCCAACATCACTTACGTTGATATGTGAAAACTTGAAAAGTGATGGAAGAGTAGAAACATAATTTCAGACTGGGTAGCTCACTGTATATTTAGGTAAAAATATCAATATGAGTTAAATCTCTATTAGTTCTAACTTCTAGGCATTGAATTAAGTTTGGGATGAGGTACCGTTCAAGATGAGGATAATTTATGCTCAGATCAACAAGATTACTAATGTTTGATTTGTTCTAGGTGTTCAGAATGAAAATGGTTTACCTGAAGATTATCTAAGCCTTTTCAAGCTAACATTTCATGCTTCTGATTGAAATTTCAATATTAAATTATTGGTCTAAAAATTGAAATTAAATCTACCTTCAATACATTCTTTCCTTCACAATAAAGTCAACTCAATTATATTACGCATTTTGCTCGATCGCAATGTATTCTATACTAGTGATAGTGTACACAAATGGCTAGTCTTGGCCTTATTTGTGAGAAATATGATGATGAATGTTCATAGACTTGTTAGTATTTCAAAGGAAAGAAGTGGAAATACCTTGGTGTACAAACCTATGGATATTTATATCTACTCAAATAATCTTGTTATTTTGTTTCAACACATTCTATGCAAAGCCTTTCTTATTTTAAAAATTACTTTTATTTTTCCGTTTTAAGGGGTGAGGGGTGGAGCTAGGTAAGGCTATTCATTTCTTATGTTCTCTTAGATGTAGAGTTGAAGTAACGGAGATCAATGTGATAAGGTTAGATATTAAATCTTGTATTTTTTCTATTATGATTGATCTTCTTCTCATTGTACATGTTGGTAGGGATTTATCCTCCAAAATGCTTATTAACCAATGTATTACCGTTTAAACTTCTCAAGACAATCCTGCAAAGAGAAAATTTGAAAATGAAAAGGGTGAGTGGAATAGCTCTACATGGACATTAATTACATAGTCCCTTTGCTATACATTTCCTTGAATTTGTCAGATTCTGATCGTGCAACAACACCATTGCAAAGAAGTTGGATGGAAGGTAGCTGCGTATTCTTGTTGGTCTCCTCATTTCATGAATATTCTGCAAAGATTACTGTAAGTACTCAATTGTTCTATCTTTTGTGGAACATTAATCAGCAATATAGTATTTTGTTCATTTATTAGAATATTTCGAACTTTTTTAAAAACACCAGTTTTACAAGGAAATGGGAGTAATCTGGGAATGTCTGGCAACTGTATGACATGAATTAAGGTATCTAATATTTGCAGCCATGCATATAGAAGGTGAATTACCAGTTCTGTTTTTAGTTAGATGAAGATATAGAACATGTATATTTTCCAAGATTCCACTAGGGTTGTGCTAGTTATGCCAGGTTTAAGGAATATGAAGGTTGCTTGGCTGTGCATAAAAGTTGTGGTAAAGGTTACCCAAATCATGCATACTAGAAATCTACAAATGTATAAAACTTCTTATTTGTGCTAGGAGTTGTGATTTAGAATTTGTGAACTTTTCTTATTTAACAAGTCCAAATGTGGCAATTTGACTATAACTAGTCTGGAGAGTAAATACATCAACATAATTCCTTTTTCCATTTTCAATTGATCGAAAATATATAATGTAATGTGTCTATGATTGCAAAGAATGATAGGGTTGTAGCAGAGAGTATAATTGAAAGTGCTTCAACTTCACCCCTATTGGATTCTATTTACTAAACACTTCGAAGTGGGTGACCAATAAATCATTTCAGTAGATGGGTTGATGATAGTCAACAACTTAGAGGAATGAGTGGCACTACAATAGAATCAGGAATTGAGGTAATTTTATTTCTCAGTTATAGAGGGCTTAACTAGTTGATGACACTCGATCATATTAGGCCCATGATACCACCGGATCATAGGGAAAAGGTGATGTTACTGCCTCACAAGCTGTAGATGTTGGTACTGTAATGATAGAAACTTTACAATCATAGGAAAATGATATACAGAGAACCAAGGAATGTAATCAATCCCATGTTGAATATAATACATTCTATCATCCTTTGTCAACCATTAGATACTCAAAGTTTTGTATTAATCCTTTTTACCATTATAGAGGACTCTGTAAGTTAGGTTCCCAAATTATTAAAGGGTTCTAGCTCAATTAAAGAGCGACTACCTTACAACAAGGGGGTTGGTGGTTTGATTCCTCCATGCCTTGATGATATTATAATATTGGTTAAATACTAGAAACGACTAAATTAGTAACCAAAACATGAGAGACATAAAAACCAGGAATTAAAAAGGATGCAACACATGGCGCTAATGATGAACCAAACATGGCATTGATATGGTAGCAAAATAAGATGTTACTTTGGATGCAAAACATGGTGCTACATAGGAAGAAAAATTTGGTGCAATAATAGAAGAAATATTTGGTGTCATTTTGGTAGCAAAACATGATGTTAAAAAGGAAGAAAAAATTGGTGCAAATTTGGAAGCAACAATTGGCACATGTTTGGAAGTAAAACATGGTGCAAAATGAGATGCTAAAGTGGTAGAAAAAATGGATGCAATATTGGATTCTAATTTGGATGCTAACATGATGCTATTAAGGATGCAAATATGGCGCTAACGGGGGTGTCATTTAAGAAGTAAAAGTGGACACTCGCTAGGAAGCAAAGTAGGACGTTATTTATGAAGCAAACCTTGACATTGTTTAGGAAGCAAAGTTGGACGCTATTCTGAAAGCAAACATTGACATTGTTTAGGAAGCAAATTTGGATGTTATTCTGGATCAAAAAAAGAGACGCTATTTTGGAAATCATAAAGGATGCTATTTAGGAAGAAAAAAAAGATGTTTTTTGAGACCCTTTAAGTTTTTTCCATGACATGTCCCATTTAGCATCTAGTTTGACCACTCAATGTAAAAAAAAATTCTAGTAAAAAGGGACACTAAATGGGACACTAATTCTAGGATTTGTTGCATTGAAAGACTCCTCCCGTCACCAGGCCTGTCCCTGTTCCTCCAATAGAGACTAGGGGAAAGGCCACCAAAACCACAACCAATACCATTTACATGATCACTAACACCAATCGCCATTTTGTCTCATTGGTAGTGGAAGATCCACTTGATCGATCTCAGCACCACTTATGAGATGATGGAGAGATTTTTAAGACCACCTCGAGTTTTACCCCATTCCCTTTAAACCTAAGTGTGTAATGGGTTCTTCCCATGAAAGACCACATTCTATCCCCCCGCCATGCCAATTACCTTCATCTTAGCAAAGGGGCATACCTCTTCGCTTTCTCATATGGTTGCCTCTTGAAGAACCACATAACGGGCTCTACCTCAAGAGAGTCTATGCCTAATATCACCAATATGAGTCCCTTATAGTGTAGTTTTTTATTTTTTGTATTAAATTTTTTTTACCACAAATTAGAAACCCCAATTCAGGGGCAACACCATTAGCTACCAATCCAAATTCACCTAGATCATTTTCAAGACACCTCTCACACCTCCGAGCTCAAATTTCCACCTTCTATGAGACCATCGTGTCATGTTTAACAATTAATTTTCTAGACTAATTCCCAAAAGTTACATTGATTTACAAGCCACAACATTGTGAATGTAAGTGTCTTCGGACCTGTACTTACATCATGCTTTCCTTCCACCAATTATGCAGATTCTTGGGCCACTGCCCGTAAGGACCATCATTTTAATCTTTAACACATAGTTTTCTACTCTATCCACCACACCTTATGCAGATCTCTGGACCATCATCCAGAGGACCATCGTTTCCTTTGCATGCATTTGGCATATAACTACTTCTATACTTGTAGTCACATCACATGTAGTCAAGTCTCCTGACCTCTATCTGAGATCCACCTCGGTTTGCATGCCTCTTCCACATTGACTTGCGTGCCTCTACCGCAATCTGTCCCATGCATGTATTGGTATGATTAAGAGGCACATGATCCATCCATACTACATGGATGACCTTTCGACCACTATCTACTGTCTCAGCATAGGGGCACCATCAATGCCTCTTTGATCAGTTAACCATACTAGAGTTTCTTTTAAGCTATTTTCTGACTCCTAAAAGAATGAAAAGATGGTCGAGCATAGATACTTCCTTTCGCACTCTTTAAAGTATAGAAAGGGTGTCTACATTGTCTCGTTTATCTCCTTTTGCAGACTATGTAGACCATCAAATGAAAAGGACCACCTTGGCACATTCAAGCCAAGACTATTCCCCTTTGCATACTTTTATGCTTTCGCAGGAAAAGGGGCCAAAATTTACGAAAAATCTCACCATGGGTTGTCGTTAAGCTCTTTTCCATCCTTCTCATCAAGAAAATATCACCGACCAAACTTGGTTTCATTCATGCTCGTAAAAGTATCTAAATGATCATCTATTAGTATAGGTTTAATATTTTTCAGCCTGATTAGACTACCAATGGTAAAGAAGTCTCTCATCCCCTACAGGATGGGTGAACTCTCTTGTGTATACTTTTATCCTTTTTAGAGCACCGGATACTACCAATGAAAAAAGAGCCCCCACTGGAGTCTTCTTCATGCTTTCAGACTCTCTAAAAATGAAAGCACCATTGAGAATTTACTTTTGTGGGCTTGCCAAAAATCCATGAGATCGTACCAGAATGGTGTCTTTAGACACCGCCCCACAGATAAAAGTTTCGCAACATTCCCACTTTGGGTTGCCTTTTCTTAGAGTACTCTGCAATGTGTCTTCCTTGGATCCCATCAACACCAAAAGTATCTACCTTCCACAAGTATTTCCCTTCTGTAGTGACATTCCCGGTATTACAGCTATGATCCCTTTCCCATGAGTCAGTTTTATTTGCTTCTTGGTATGCCGTGTCATCATACTCTGAACAAAGTAAGCTTGATTCTAATACACTCCCTTTGCCCCTGTTCAAACTCCTTCCTTTACCCCCCCCCCATTTAGTCGGTGACTCCTCATATTGTCTCACATATTTCTGTTATCTCCCTCATGCTTCTAGTCAAGGAAACACTATTGCCTTGACCAGGGGTAGGTCTCCCTCTATCGACTACAACATATGTATTCCATATGATAGACACAGAGGTCCCTGTATCCTAGTTTCATTAACCTCACTAATGAGTTCCTTGGACCACTTAGGAGGAGTCCTTAGTGCCTCCCAAGATGAATGTTTCTCACGTGCTCAACTCCAGCTACATCATCGCAATGTTGAGCTTCATACAGGATATTGGTCTATGAAGTATTTGGTCAAAGACCCCATATGTCACCTGAATCTAGCACATTGATGAGTCTATTTGAGGGACCCCAACAGGTTCATGTCCCTTGTGATATATGGGTTGCGTTGGAGATAGTTTTCAGAAGCCCTAGTACTGCTTCTATATACATTTATGATTAATGCAGCATACTTGTAACACAGAGACTCTGACTCTCTATCAGTAAACTATGTGTCATTCCAGATCTAGCAGATCATCAGTCATGAATTTATAGCATTCCATTATAATTCCATGGGTCCAATGTAGCAGTTATTCAAATCAGTATTGTATTCAGCCTCTCATTGAGGAAACCACTATTGTAACAACAGTTGTACATGATCGGCTCTTGTATTATAGAGCTTAGATCACATTATTATTTTGAAATTATTACGAGCATGTGGATGCCCGCCTCGTCCATATACATGTCACAGATTATTTGTATCTCATGTACTAATGGAAACCATATTAAAATAAGAAAATCCTATGATGTTCATTAGCCATACGATGAGATCCTGCCCTCACACATCAGGGGGCAATCTGTTAACCCAAAAAATCCCATAATGAGCTCTACATGACCTAAACCACTTAAACACATCTATGTATGACACCCATTTGACCCATGACCCTCATTTGACCCCCATTTGACCGCCATACCCTCAAGAAGGTTTAAAAATATGAAAAAGGGCTTAAAATTTCCTTAAAAGAGCCAAAATAGCTCTCATAGGGGCTAAAACCTCTAAAAAGGGGATAAACCCACTAAAAGGAGCTAAAACCCCTAAAGGAACTTAAAACCCCCAAATGAGCTAACGATTGAGAAAAAGGGGCTAAAATCCCCAAAAAGGGGCTAAATCCCCAACCCGAGGCTTAAAACCCTAAAAATATTGAGAAAAAGTATAAATAAAGGGGTGGGGGTCACTCTCAAATGAATCCTTCACTCCCTATCATTATGCTTCCTATGTGAGTGCCTTTAGACCATTTGACTCTCAAGCCATTCACCCTCCCTCTCCTCCACTCCTCACTTGAGCCATAGCTCCCCATTCCTAAGAGAGGTGCTCTCCCCAGCTAGGGCATGGTGGCCCATTCCAACCAGAAGGTATACTTGTCTTTTCATTTTTTTGCTTTGGTATATTGTAGTTTTCTAATAGTTTTTGTTTGTGGGTTTATTGCTTAACATTGTCTTGCAGGTTTCCATTGATTACTTGCAGGTCTTTTGGTTTCCTAATAGTTGTATGCATATTTGTGGAGTTTATGAGTAGAGGGGTTTTTCATTTCGTTTTCTATTTATTTCTTTTTTTTCTACCATTCTCATAGGAACCCTACCCTTTTTTCCTATATATGGAAGGGATCCATTCCTAGTCTGTAGCTAGCGTGAAATCCCTACTACAAGGGTCTTGCATCACAGCTTGCTCTTTTTTCCCAATAGGGAGCAAAGGCCTTGGTATTTTTTTTGTGGGATCTTCCTGCATATTAGTTTGTTCAGATCTCAC
Organism: Pseudotsuga menziesii; assembly: GCA_001517045.1. NCBI lineage: Eukaryota > Viridiplantae > Streptophyta > Pinopsida > Pinales > Pinaceae > Pseudotsuga > Pseudotsuga menziesii. Next base: position 427,062 of record LPNX010525812.1, on the reverse strand, counting down.
TTGAATCTTTTGTTTCTTAAGCTGTGTTCTAGCCGTATCTGTATGAGTTTGTAGTTGGGAACTGATTTTTTCAAGATCCCTCTTGAATTCTCCCCCTTTTTGCAATGTGTCTTCCATTGAACCAAGATGAGGAATGGATGGGCCATCAAGTTTACCTTTACCTTTGTCCTTGGTTTTAGTAGCAATGGAACTAGCAAAGCTTGCTTCTTGTTCTCTGGGTTCCTTTTATTTTTTCTCCTTCTAAATATTTTATTTTATCTTAAGTTTATCTTGCGTTTCACTGAGATTTCTTATCATAAGATCCTCCTAGTACATGTACGAATGAGACTTGACATTCAGATCAATTGTCTTATTCATGGATTCCTAAAAATATACGGCTTCTTGGAACATGGAATCACGTGGTCATTTTCATGAACGTAATGCAATATAACATGCTCATGTGTAAAGAGGTTTTCCAAATAAGACAATGGGTCATGCATTCTCTTGGATTCCTCTCCCAAGTTCATAATATAAATTTCCTTACCCAATAGAGTTGTGTGGCCAGTTTTATCTAGCACAAGAGAGTCAAGAGAAACAGGAAATTTGGGCCAAGCCCTTTTCTTGTTCTTAGTCAACTTGGGAAAAACCCCATCGATGACAGTTTGATAGAAAAAATCCTATAGCACCATGTGGTCGAGAACTATATTGGGAAGTAGGTGAACTACATTTCTGCCCAAAATTTTTATGTAATAGAAATATTCTCCTACGTACGAGTTGTCATGCAATGAATTTAATTCCCTAGCACCTTTAGAGAATGAGGGATCATCAACCTTGAAAAATTTAAAATACATTGACCTGATAAATAGGTCACAAAGCTTGTAAACCTAAGGGATGAATTTATATTCTCACATATTGGATAAATAGATATTTACAGGCAGAGATTCCTCTTTTCAAAACCAATTTAAATTTAGGAAAGGAGAATACAGGCATAATGCATCCATAAAAAACCCAAACATATAAAAGGTTGGATTCGGGCTGGATGAGGTTTTCTGATACTTCTCAATTTTGTTTAGAAAATTGCAGTACACAATTTTCCTCCAATTGAATGAATCACCTACAAGTAAAGTATTGTGTTCCATATGAAACCACTGTGATTTGAACGAGGAACAGTTTGGTAACCCATATAATGGAAAAATCATGGATTCCAATAATGGGAGAGGTTCTTTGAACCAAGAAATTGGATATTCCAAAATTGAGGCAGGAATGACTAATGTTGGATCATCTAACCAGGATTTGACTACCTCTTCGTAAATGAACTTGAAGAGATATTCATAAAAAAAAATTGACATGAGAAGTTGTTTGGGCGATCCCAAAGCATAATCCCTAGAAAATACATTAGGATGGAAAGAATCAACAAGCATATTCTCTGTGTCATGAAAGGTGCACCCCTTAGGGTCGACATGGTCCAATGCACACTTGACAAGATCTATATAGGGAATGAAAGGAGGCTTGGTAGCAATGCAATGAATATGAGAACTACAAATATTTGCAAAAGCGGGTTGGTCATGGGTAACAGAGGAGAGATCGTCATTGTAAAAAAAAAGAGTAAATTTTGGACCAGTCTAGATATAGGGTATTAGATATGCGCCCACTAGTGTTAGTAAAAACACCGATGTTGTGGTATTTTTTCTTCTTCTCTTGAAGAGTTGTTTTGGACCTAGAGTTCCTAGACATTGCGGTTGCCTTTTCTGATTATATCTTTGAAACCATGTCTGATAATGATGTGAGTTCAAACATAACAGTAAAAATGGTCAGGCAGTGAAAATATTTAGAATACTGCAAATCCATGCGCTGGGACAAAGAGAAAATGCACAGTAAAAACCCCAACCACAGTGAAAAATAATAGGTTAAAATGGTAAAACAACACTCATAACTTTGAACTTTAAAAACCCAAAACCAAACGGCTAAAAGAACCTTGGTTGTAGATTCCGTATGCATGGGAGACTGAGATCTAGGTAGCGAAACAATATACATGATTTGAAAAGATTCACTTTTCATGGTCTCTCACATCCAATTTTTGAAAATCAAGAATCGAGAAATGAACAATCAATCTCGAAATCATGTGAGGTTTTTTATTTCTGAAAGGAAAAGTTAGAAGTTGAAAAGGAGAACAGTATTATAAATTAAAATGATGTTACCAAAATATGATATCTGAAATGTTAGAAATTAGAAATCAGGAACTAACCAAATAATCTTAATGAAATCAAAGTTTCCAGTTTCCAATATCCAAAAATAAAAAAATGAAATGCTCTTTATTTGAAAGGATAAGGTTTCCAAGATCCGAAATGGAAAAAATAAAAAATCGTGAAACGGACTTCAACCTACCTATAGAAAAAGCATTGAAAAATCTAAAAAGTTTGGAAATAAATAAAAATGTCCCGAAATCGAAAAAAAATAAAAAAAACAAGGTTTACTGAAGGAATTTATTCAATCCACACAAAATAAGAAAGAACTTACAACTTCATAACTTGCCTGAGTGAACTATGGTTATACAACTAGTCAATGGGGGCCTCTATTTTGATGACTCAAAATGGGGATCTCTTGTAGGCAGGAACAGGGCCTTACTGTCATGATTGATTTGGAAAGAGAAATATAATGCCTCTATCAAAGTATATTGAGTGTTATCAATTTCTACAGGGTTTTGCTTCTAACTTGATTTTATAGTTCATTTTTTTTGCAATATTGAACTATGGCCATGAGGCCTTTTTCCTGTTGTATTTGTTTCTTGAAAAGGGCCATAGAGCCACTTGTCAAATAATTTATTATTATGTAACTTTGATAGAAAATTTTATGGGATGTAGCCCGCGAGGCATTTATATTTATGGTCTTGGATATTATTTTGATTTTTACATAGTCATTTTCCTTAGAACGATAGCTAGCAGGTTTGGGGAAAAATATTATAAAGGAGAAATTAAATATTTTTAGGTCCAAAGGATGCCACCCTGTCATTCTTGTTTTATAAAGAAATAAGGGTCATAAGTCCAATATCAATGATAGTTTCTTGTAAATGCTTTAGTATTTTTGGAAAGACCCGTGAGGGTTTTAACATTTTCAGTTTAGAAACTTATCTTAAGTTTATGGTTTGTATTTAATGAAAAATAGTGTGGTTGTGAGGCCTTTACCCTATCACATTTAGTTTAAGAGAAATTTGTAAGGCCATCAATCTAACTTGATAAAGACCATATACTTCCTATTTGTAAATATTTAAGTAATTAAAAAATACAATGTTATTGTGAAAATAATTAATCCCTAAGGTTGTGACATCTTTGTTATGTAATGATAACATTAAAGATGATAATTCCAAAATGGTTTGTATCCTATAGCTTCATCCCGTCGATAATCTCTATTTGGTATTCAATAATTTTATGTTTTTGCACGAATCTCACCATGTTTCCTTAATAAGAAAAATTCTTGTAGTGAGATCTGAAACCTAGCTCACTTATTAATTTCATTTAATGATTTTCTTATCTATTATATCTCGGGTTTTGGATCTGCACAAGATGCTTTACTTAAATATTTTATCTTCGAGTTAATAAGTTTAATCTGCGTATAAACGTGTATACTACGTGTATTTTATTATAGGCTTAAACCTTGAGTATGTTTAGCATTAGCATATGTAGTTAGCTTATGAAGTCTGTACAAGTTTTATCCTTATTAGGTTTTAATAGTTATATATATATACATATATGTTTATTTGTATGAATTTGCAACTAGATATATATTTTATAGTAACTTCTGTAATAGGGTTTTATAAAGTTTCCAGCAAAACAGTGAATTAAGATAACTAAGATAGAGAAATATGATTAATATAACAAGAGAAGGAAAAGAAACATCATTAACCTAAAAATAATCTAACATAAATACTTAGATTAGTAAGCCTTAAACATTCGTTTTGATTACTAATTGCAGGTTTCTCCTTTTAAAATAATAAATACTCACTTCCAAATAGAAAGTACAGATCATAGATAATTACCATAATTTATTACTAAATTGTGCAACTACTTAGAATTCATATAAATAAGAAATAAAGCCATAGAATTAAATCACAAGTGCATAAAAAGAATTAGAATCTGGACAATTTTGTAGAAGGGGACAAACACACAAAGGAGACTGTTCCACCCAACCTTCTCCTAAACTAGCCAAGATTACTTGCTTAGGACCCCTGAGCCTATTCTCTAAACCACTAGGATGAACGACACTAGATAAAATCCCACACAGCAGCTTGCTACAACTTAGCACTCAGTAGCATACTTAAATCAACAATTTCACTTTAGTTATCCCATCATCAAATTCCTTCTTTGCATGACCTTTTAGTTTGCAACAGTCACAAGGTACATTCACTAGAAACAGACTGAGTAGTGAGCCTCCTCCTCATTTTAATGGTATTTACAATATTTCCTAGGTATTGGGGTCAGTTTTGGAATTAAATGAGATACGAGCTCAGTTCCCCCTCTAAGGGAACATGAGCACAATTTTAGGGATTATGCTTCCTACAACAACTAGAAAGTGAAATTATAGTACTGCCACTTGTAAACAAACCTTCTAAAACTACTCGGTCCTCCTAGTGGGTGAGTGAACACTCTTTTAATAGTCTCCCTTGGATAGGTGTCTCTTCTATTTAATTGTTAAAATAAATCATTCTTCAATTATAGTCATCCTTCACCAAATTGGTCATAAAACCTTACAATAAATTTTACATAATGTTTTTTCAAATAAATAATTAATATTGATTTTTCAATTCTAGGTGTGCTACAAAAATGAAGGAAAAACTAAATTACTTGCCACTACTACAGTATATTTTTTATTGAGTAGTTTATTATTAGATGTAAATTTATTTAAACTTTAATGTAAAGACATTTCTTTCATAGTAAATAATAAACCATAAAAATCACGGGTTGTCTGTTTAAAAAATATATAAAATATAAATATGTCTAATGAATCTGATAACGCATGGAAGAATAAGAAAATGGTAAATGATGTAAGAAAAGGTCAACTGTTAAACTATTCATAGTATATATAAAAAAACATCCTTCAAATTCCATAATGGAGGAATGAATTAGCCCAAATCTATGAGATTATGTTTCTCTTTCAAAATTGGGGTGTATCTTTGAGATCATGTTGCCCTTTCACCGTTAGCTCTAAAAAGAAAACATATTCCAAAAATATTGAGTGGAAAGAAAACCCAAAGCCATACATATGTGCAGTTGTTCGATGACTTATTTTAAGGGCTTGAATCGTTATGTGGAGCCTTTTCCATAACCATGGCGTCATGCTTAAAATAATGAGAGAGAAGGAAAACAAAATGGAGAGCCATACATACTTGTAACTCAAGTAAATCAATGTTGGTATAACACTCTTTGGCTTGCAAACAGCACGTATGCATAGAAGACACCAAAATGATTAATGAAATTGATCACTACACAAAAAGACCTTTCTTGGAGGCCATTAAGATAGAAAAAACCCTAATAAATTCTAACTAGGATGATGGTTGGAACCTTAGTCGGTCATTGGTTCCTACCATCAATATAGAAAGGAAAAAAATAAGTAATAATCATTAATAAGATTAAAAAATTAACATACTATAATTGAATATAATTTTAATAATCAAATCAACCCTAAAATATTAATTTATCAACCACTTTTTATTTATTCAATAAATATTTATTTTTTAATAATTTAATTAATGTTTTGGTTATAAAAAAAATAGTTTTTTGTGTCCTCTCATCTTTTCTTGAATATATATTATTAATAGACCTCGAGTGAACATGATTCTCTCAAGAGTTTTTTGAATCTCTTCTTATGACAATTGGCCACACTATTTAGTATGAAACGTCAAGTTAAACAATATTACATATGAAAAACATTCTACATCAAACTCAATATAATTTCAAGTTTGTTAAATTCCATCCTTTAAACCATTTATACTATGAAACGATAACTCAACAAAGTTCTCATTTTTCTATCTCCTAATTTTTGTAGCTATTATTACCCCTGTTTCAAAAAGGGTTGATATCGGTATCACACATTTTCATTTTGAGGAATTCCTTTTGGGCCTTTGAATCATCTTTGTCATAAAATATTTTTAATTTCTATTTTCAAGTCTTCTTTCTAGAAATTTAACAAAATGACATGCATTTAGAAGCAAGTTATAATGAAAAACATATACATTTTGCAATTTTTTCTTTAAATTAAGACATTTTTATGGACAAAATAATAATTTTTTATTGAGAAAATTGTATAAAAATAAATGAAATATAGGTATTTAAAAACATTTTCAATGGATTTTTATAGATATTTTGTAAAAAAATGATATTATTTTATATTATTTTCCAGAAAATGACAATTCATAAAAAATTGAAGATAAACTATACCATATATTTGTAAGTAACGTATTAAAAACATTATATATAGAAATTTTATTTCTAAAATAAAGTTTGAAAGTAAAAACATTACTAATATAACTCATAAAAAAGTTGTCAAATTTAACATTTTCTTCAAGACATGAAACTAATCAAAATATCATGAAATCCAAATTCTTCATTGAAATTGGAGTTTTTTGAGCTTGTCGTTCTTCATGGACATCAATGCCCTCTTCCATTGGGTATTCTATGTCTATAAGATGCCCAGGCTTCTCTTTTTCCAAACATCCCTCTTAATGGCGGTTGAGGCCCTTTTGAGATATTTGCCAAAAGTGTTTCACTAAAATTTAAAAAAAATTAAGTCAATATTACACTAAAAAAAAATATTAAACCTCCCCTAACCTCCTGAACACCCCACAACATTATATTAGAGAACATTACATTAAAAAAAAATCCCTCGAATTAACCACCTAACCCCCCCCCATGTCACATTCAAAAATAATTTGAAAAACAATTATACCCCCTAACCCCTAAACTCTGCCCCACACACAACATTACATAAAAAAAATATAAGTATTTTTTTTTTATAAACCATCCCTCTATCCCCCACAACATCAAATTTAAAACAATATTAAAAATAATTTTTTTTAACTTACTCTGCGTATCCTACACTACTCTATTCTAGCCTAGCATAGCATATTCTAGATTAGCCTACCCTTATGTGCCTTAGAATACCCTAACCTACTCTACATTATCTTATAGCCTACGATTCCTTATCCTAGCCTACTCTAACCTATCCTAGATACTCTACCCTTACCTCACCTAGCATAGGTTACTCTATCCTAACCTATTGTAGCCTAGCCTAACCTATCCTACTCTATTTTATCCTACTCTACTGTAGCTGACTCTCTCCTACCTACTCTATCTTAGCCTTACCCATCCTACTCTAGCTGAGCATACTCTAGCCTACTCTAGCCTAACCTAGCCTAGCCTACTCTAGCCTAACCTAGCCTAGCCTACTCTAGCTTAGCCTACTTTAACTTATTATACCCTACCGAAGCATATCAAAACCTATCATAACCTACTTTACCCTAACCTACTCTATCTTAGCCTAGCCTACTCTAACCTAACCTACTACCTCCAACTCTAGCCTAACCTAGCCTACAATAGCCTAGATTATCCTATCCTAATCTATCTTAACCTAACCTACTCTAGACTAGTCTAGACACCTCTCAAGTAGCCTAGTCTAACATATCCTAGCGTAACCTACTCTATACTAGCCTACTCTAGCTTAGCCTAATCTACTCTAGCCTACTCTAGCCTAGACTACTCTACTCTAGCCTAGATTAACCTACTCTAGCCTAGCCTAGCCTACCCTTCCCTACTCTAGCCTGAGATACTCTAACCTAACCTATTCTAGCATAACATTGCCTAACATAATCTAGACTAGCCTACCATACCCTACTCTACCTTGGAATACTCTAACCTATCCTACTCTAACATAGCATAGCATAGCCTAACTTAATATAAATTAGCCTAGCCTGTCCTTTCCAACTCTATATAGCATATCCTACTCTATCCTATCCTAGGCTAACATGGCCTACTCTAGCCTAGCCTAGTCTAACCTATCCTATGCTACCCTATTATATTTTAGCTTACTCTATCCTAGCTTAACCTACGCTAGGCTAGCCTAGGAAACTATAGATTATGCTACTCTAGCTTAGCCTACTCTACAATATCTTACTCTATCATACCATACTCTAGCCTAACCTAGCCTAACTTACTTTATTATGTCCTTATATAGCATTGTATATCTTAGCCTAGCCTAGTCTATCCTAGCCTAGTCTAGTCTAAGCTACCCTATCCTACTTTATCTTTTCCTACTCTAGCCTCATCTAACCTACTCTAGAATAGACTACTCTAGTCTATCCTACTCTAGGTTACCCAAGTATATCGTAGCCCATTCCTGCCTAACGTAACCTAGCCTAGCCAGTCTAGAATATCCTATCCTAACCTACTTTAGAATCTCCTATTCTAGCCTACTATAGAATATCCTATCATAGACTACTCTAGCTAGCCTACCCTACTCTAGGGTAGGCTATCCTACCGTACTATAACCTATCTTAGCATAGCCTACTCTTGCCTAGCATACTCTAGCGTACTTTGGCCTAGTCTAGCCTACTCTAGCCTATCCTCACCAAGCCTATCCTAACCTACTCTACTCTACCCTACCCTACCCTACTTTATTATAGAGTACTCTAGCCTATCCTAGCCTAGTCAAACCTAGGATAACCTACCCTACTCTATCCTAGCATATTCAAATCTAGGACACCCTACCCTACTCTATCCTAGCTTACCCTAGCCTAGCTTAACCTACTCTACCCTAGCCTAACCAACCTAGACTTCCTTATTCTAGCCTACTCTAGCGTACCCTACTCTACCCTAGCCTACCATACTCTAGGGTTGGTATCCTACTCTAGCCTAGCCTAGCCTACTCTAGCCTATCCTAGCCTAGCCTAGCCTACTCTAGCCTATCCTAGCCTAGCCTGTCCTAACCTACTCTACTCTAGCCTATCCTACTCTAGCCTAGCCTAGCTTATCCTATTCTAAACTAACCTCTCCTACTCTAGGTTAACCTAGCCTACTCTAGACTAACCTAGCCTAGCCTATCCTACTCTATATAGCCTAGCTTACTCTATCCTACTCTATTCTATCCTATTCCAACCTAGGATTCCCTAGCCTACTCTATCCTAGCTTACCCTAGCTTAGCTTAACCTACTCTACCGTAGCCTAACCAACCCTAGACTACCCTATTCTACCTTAACCTACTCTACTCTAGCCTATACTACTCTAACCTCATGTATCCTATCCTAATATATTCTAAACTACTCTAGCGTAACCTAACCTAGCCTACTCTAGATTATCCTAGCCTAGCCTACACTACTCTATCCTAGCTTACTATATCCTACCTTAACCTAACCTACACTAGAATAGCCTACTCTATCATATCCTAGTCTACTGTAACCTACTTTACTCTACCTTAGCCTATCCTTCTCTAGCCTAGCATAGCCTACTTAATCTTAGCATTGCCTACCTCAGCCAAGCCTAGCCTACTTAACCTTAGCATGGCCTACCTCGGCCAAGCCTAGCCTACTCTAGCTGAGCCTAGTTTAGGCTAAGCTACTATACTCTACTCTATTCTAATCTACTCTAGCCTAAATTACACTATGCTAGCTTAACTTACTCTACCCTAGCCTAACAAGCTGTATACTATCCTAATCTAGCCTAAACTACTCTATTCTTTCCTACTCTAGCCTACCCTAACCTAGCCTATTTTAACCTATCATAAACTAGGCTACTATAGTTTATCCTAGCCTATTCTAGCCTATCATAGCCTACTCTATCCTATCTTATCCTACTCTATCCTAACCTACTCTAACCTAGACTACTCTAGCCTAGCTTAACCTTCTATAATCTAGCCTAACCTACTCTAGCCTAGCTTAACCTACTCTAAGCTAGCCTAACGTACTCTATCCTACCCTACTCTGGCCTACTCTAGTCTATCCTACCGTGCCTACTCTATCTTAACATACTCCTGCTTAACTTAACCTACTTTAATCTAGCCTAACCTACTCTAGCCTAGCTTAACCTACTATATCCTAGCCTACTCCAGCCTACCATACTCTATCCTAACCTACTCTAGCCTAGCTTAAGCTACTCTAAGCTAGCCTAACCTAGTCTATCCTACCCTAGTCTAGCCTACACTACTCTAGCCTACTCTAGTCTAGCCTATCCTAGCCTACTTTATCCTAACATACTCTAACCTAGATCAACCTACTCTCATCTAGCCTAACCTAATCTAGCTTAGCTTAACCTACTCTAAGCTAGCCTACCCTACTCTAGCCTACTCTAGTCTAGCCTACTCTAATCTAGCCTAACCTACACTAGCCTATCCTAGACTATCCTAACCTATCCTAACCCCTCCTAGTATTCTATATCTTATCCCAACCTACTCTTTCCTAACCTAGCATATCCTAGACTACTCTAGCCTAGTCTAGTCTAACCTAGCCTACCTCTTCCTACTATATCCTAGCTTACTCTTGCCAAGATTAATGTACTCTAGCCTATCCTAAACTACTCTAGACTATCCTACTCTATTCTAGCCTACTATACTCGAGCCTAATATTGCATATCCAAATCTATCCTAACCTTTTGTAGCCTAGCCTGCTATTTGCTAGCCTAGCATACTCTAACATACTCTAGCGTAGCGTAACCTAGCCTACTCTATCCTAGCCTATTATACCCTTCATTAACCTATCCTACTCTAGCCTTACCTAGCTTAACCTACTCTATCCTAGCGTAGCTTAACCTACTCTAGCCTCTCCTATCTTAACCTACTCTAGCCTTTCCTAACCTACTATAGAACATCCTACTCTAGCATAGCCTACTCTAGCCTAACCTATTATGGCCTAGCATACTCTAGCCTACTTTATCCTAGCCTAGCCTAGAGAAGCATACCCTATGTTAGCCTATCCTACTCTAGCATAACCTAGCCTACCTATCTTAGCCTACTCTACCCTAGTCTAGCTTACCCAAGTCTAGTCTACCGTACTCTAGCCTATTTTAGCCTAGCATACTCTAGTCATTCCTAGTGTAGCATACTATACCCTACTATACTCTAGCCTAGCACATTCTATCCTATCTTAGCCTACTCCACTATAGGATAGTCTATCTTAGCCTAGCCTACTCTAGTCTATCCTAACCTACTGTACTCTACTCTAGCTTAGCCTAATCTAGCCTACACTATTCTAGCCGACTCTATCTTGCCCTAGTCTTTCCTAGCCTATCCCACTCTATCCTAACCTAGCCTAGTTTACTCTAGCCTAGCCTAGCCTATCCTAGCGTGGCCTAGGCTACTCTAGCCTAGCCTACCCTAGCCTACTCTATCCTAGCTTACTCTAGCCTAGCTTTATCTCCTAGAGCATAGCCTAACCTACTCATGACTAGCCTACTCTAGCTCAACCTACTCTAGTATATCATACTCTATCCTACTCTATTCTACTCTACTCTAGCCTACTCTACTACTCTAGCTTATTCTATGCTAACGTAGGATAAGCTAGCCTAATCTAACCTAACCTAGGCTAACCTAACCATAGTCTAGCCTAATTTAACCTAGCCTTTAACACATTACGTTACCCTAGTATTCATTAAGCAAAACTTCCTACATTTTCCTACTCTAAGCTACTCTATCCTAGCTTATCTTATTATATCCTAGCTTACCCTAAGCAAGGATCCTAACCACAATCTTATCTTGAAGAGGTTGAACATGACAATTGTAACCATACTATGTCTAACTTAATGAAAGTCCATTTTTTAATGTCAAATACCAAACCACACATCAGTTATTGCATTTGAAATAAAAATTACATATTTTTAATAAAACATACAAAATATTAAATGTACATTGCTAAATAAAAATTAGAAAAAGCCACATAGAAAATAACTAACATAAATGGTAAATGTAAACAAAGATATAGAAAATAAATTTTATACACATTGAAATAGCTCTTATATAAAAATATTCAATTTAGAATATAATGCATATCTTACAATTCAATTTTAATTATAAATAGTTATTATATAATCCATATTTATTTTAATGTACATAAAATAAAATAGTGATATACAAATTTTCTATTTATTTTATAATTCATAAAAAGAAAACTATACACAAATAAACTAATAAATCTTTGATTCCTTGAAAAGAGACTAAATTGCTTGCCACCACTAACATATAGATTTTTATTGAGCAGTTAATTATAATAAATCTTTTATTTTAGTAAACTAAAACTAATAAACCTTTGATTCCTGGAAAAAAAGTAATAATTAAATTTTATATCAAAATGAAATATTCTAACAAGATAAAACTAATAAATCTTTGATTGCTCCGAAAACAAATTTTTATTGAGTAGTTTATTATGAGATGTAAATTTATTAAAATTTAACTTAAGAAAAGGTCAAATGTTAAACTATTCATAATATCTATAAAACCATTCCTTATAATTAAAAAATTAAAACCATCGTTAGCCCGAATCTTTGAGATCATGTTGCTCTTTCAAACATAAAAATAAAAATCATCCTGCATGGAGGAATGCATTAGCCCGAATCTCTGAGATCATTGTGGTCTGTCAAACTTGGGGAGTATCTCTGAGTTCATATTGTTGTTTCCCCATTAGTTCTTAAAAATTGGCTAAAAAAACCCAAAAATATTGAGGACAAAAAAAACCAGAAAATGAGGACCAAATTAAATCGAAAAAATCCCGAAAGTATTGGGTGGCTGAAATTCTCATATATGTAGCTCAACTTCTCTAACCATGGCTTCCTGACTTATTTTAGGTTCTTGAATCGTTACCTGGAGCGTTTTCCATAGGGCATGGCATCATGCTTAAAATAATGAAAGAGAAGGAAACATAACCCGGAGTCATACATAGCTGTAACCCAGAGAAGGCAAAATATAGTTAAATCTTATCACATACTCGTTTTACCTGCTCCATCAAGCTCTTCTTCTGGCTGGAAGTTTGCAATAACATTTCAATAAAAATAAAATTGAGATGTGAGATAAAATGGAAGCTATGGATAAGATTTGAGATAAACAGTGATGGGTTAATAATGCTCAATCAATTTACAGAAATGAATATTTCTAAGATTTCAAGAAAAGGGCTTCAAAGGGCTTGATATCATTCATATGGAAGATTGCATCTGAACAGAATAGAACAGAGACCACATAAAATATTTGCAATCTGAACAGAACCGACCCAAACATAAAATACTTCAAATTGATAGAATCAAAGAAAATATACGCGTGAGATTTTAGATAACAAGAGATTAAGAAGGGCTTGATATCATTCATATGGAAGATTGCATCCGAACAGAATAGAACAGAGACAACATAAAATATTTGCAATCTGAACAGAACCGAGCTAAACATAAAATACTTCAAATTGATAGAATCAAAGAAAATATATGCGTGAGATTTTAGATAAGAAGAGATTGAGAATGTTGAATGCACTGACCATGAAAAGTAGGGTTTTGTAGAAGGGTTTTTGTACCTTTGAGTTGTTCAACCGACCTTCTCTTGAAGTTGTTTGAGACGATCCAATCCAAACCAGGCTTTTCCATGAGGCCTTTTCCCTAGCCATGGCAACATGTACCTTTGAGTTGTTCAACCGACCTTTTCTTGAGATCCTTTTCCATAGAAGGGTTTTTGTACCTTTGAGTTGTTCAACCGACCTTCTCTTGAAGTTGTTTGAGACGATCCAGTCCAAACCAGGCTTTTCCATGAGGCCTTTTCCCTAGCCATGGCAACATGTACCTTTGAGTTGTTCAACCGACCTTTTCTTGAGATCCTTTTCCATAGCCATGGCATCATGGTTAAAATATTGAGAGAGAAGGTAACATAACCCAGAGCCAGAAAAATTGAGAGAGAAGGTAACATAACTGAAATTCGTTTGTAGAGAAGGGATTAAATCGTGTCGGATAATCGTTTGCCCTGATCCATAAATTCTTCCAAAGAACAGGCGTCATCAAGCAAAAGTGCAGACGTAATCATTTGCCCTGATCCATCAATTCTTCCAAAAAAAACAGGCGCAATCGATTGCACTGATCCATCAATTCTTCCGAAGAAGGTTGGCTGTTCGGCGTCCGCGTTGAAGAACCCGTCGCCGAGGCTCACGAAATTGGAGAAGTGGAACTTGAGCACTGGATCGTAGACACGGTACGTTTTGAATAAAACCGATGGCAGCATGCCCAAAAGTAACCAAATCAGAGGACCCTTCACCTTTCGGAACATAATGGCATACAATGTAGACACAGTACCCTTCACGTTTCGGAACATTTAAGCCTGAGTCTTTATAAATTCACAAGGACTCGAAAGGAGGACAACGATATATCTTTCTGCGTCTCCCTCCAACGGATAGTTTTTAGTTTTTGTCCCTCCCTTCAACGGATGGTTTTTTTCTTTTTTCAAGATTTACTTTATTCAAGATTTGGGTATCATTGTTCTATGATTTTGTGCTTTTTCTGTTTACTTTGTGTTTTTTGGTTTTTTTAGGTTTTGATTTAGTATTTTATATGATTCAATATCTCACATTTCAATTAGATGTTCCTTTTGTTTATTAAATATTTTTATTTATTAGATAATTGTATTGGAGAGTTTTTTAATTTATAATTTTTTTTTTACTTTTAATATAGTTTAATTACTGTTTTAATAAAAATATAGTTTAATTCATAAAGGGTGGAGATAAAAATATTCCACTTTATTGTCATTTTTTTCTACTTTAATTTATGATTTGATAAAGAAATGGTTTAATTCATGAAAGTAAGGATACAAATATTTCACTTTATTGTCATATCCCTCAAAAACAATTTAGCTTCATATTACACAAAATCTCAGAATGTCTTAATACCATAAAATTATCTATTATTAACTACATTAAAGATATTTGATTCTAAAAATCATATTAGTTAATTTGTTTTGATACAATATTTACATTTTAGAATACCTACAAAGAGCATCATATTTTTCATAGTAACCATGTCTATATCTATTTTGAATTTTATTTGTTTTTGTTATTACATGAAATTATTATCTATTTATTTATATTTGTATGAAATTACATTATAAGCTAATATATAATAATTGGATCACTTTGTAAGG
>LPNX010525812.1:353989-408072 GCA_001517045.1 Pseudotsuga menziesii | reverse complement strand
TATATAAGTGCATTTATGGCATTTGGAACGGGATACCATATTTATGGAGTATTATACCCTATATAACAGTCGAGGTTCTGGGCCTGATTTCTAGTTAATGATTTTGGAGGCGTTATCATTTTCCTCCTGGATTAATTATTCACTACTGAGAATCATAAATGGTGGAGACGTTAAACATGAATGCCCTATTTTTGGAGGCCATGATGGCTCACCTTAACTGAACACCCATTATGGCTACATTCGAGGAATCCGGAAGCACTAATGGTGGAAACCTACTAGGGAGAGAATAAATCTAGCTGTGGAATTGTTAGAGGGGGGGGCGGGCACTGGCTGGGTTGGATGGTCACTACTAGAGCTACATCACGAAATGGGTAAGTCTAATCCCGGTCTATTTGTCCCTTTTCCTGGCATGGCTGTGTTAGGAATTTTGTTTCCAGTGTTGACCATTTTTCAAAAATGCTTTGCAAAGGCTACCGTTCCTAGGTTTTGGACTCTGCATATTCAGTTTTAATTGTGGGTTGATAACCATGGTTGGAAAAAGACTTTCAGGCTATATGCCAAAAGGATTGTCAACCGTGCCAATTTGCATGGGAATTCTCATGTATTTGCCTTGAGCTGTGTGATTTGTCTGCACTGCCTGCTTATTTTATCATTTATATATATATATATATATATATATATGACTGCCTAGCCAGAGAATGTGCCGCCTTCCTGTTGTATCACCCTTGAGACAACTGCGTTTCCTTCCATCTTGTTTTACCCATTGATGGTTGCGCGTCATTCACGTTGATTACCCATTGATAACTGCACCTCCTTCACGTTGATTTACCCATTGATAACTACGCTGCCGACGGATGGGTAATGATATGGTATGAAGGATGGGTGAGCCTTTTTACATGAGACTCTTTGCTCCTTTTTTAAATGTCTAGGCGAGAGATGGCTTAGCATGGAATGTTTTCCACCGTTCGTAAGGATAGACTCCGAATGGTCCGCAGAATGCTTGGGATCCTTGATTGTTATGTTCTAAGTATGCATCAAGGAGAGATAGACAATGCTGGCCAGATCCATCCTATGTTCATTTTCTTCATTTTCTTTTGGATGGACAGGAAAACCACTAAGCCACTGTATGTAATTCCCTTGTTTCGGTTGGATGAATATATGGAGGTGCTACTCGAGACCCCTTCTGCATGAATGCTCTCTACATTTTGTGGCTAAACCAGATTTGTTATAAAAACCAAAACCCTACCTGTGTGTTTTGTCTGCTTGTTGTTTGGCCGATTTTTAGTAGTATTATGAGATCGACTCCTGAGTTAAACCTCGGAAGAAATCACTGGTAAGGAGTAGCGATGGCAAGGATTGCTGGTAAGAATTTGATCTAGTAATTGGTTGTTTAAGTAGATATGGAGATAAAGCGCTGTTAGGGTTTGCGATTTCATTATGGTTATGGGTCTGAAAATTGCTGGTTTATAAAGTTGATTTCTGTTTTTGATTGTTGATAGGGAAACGTATGAATCCCTTGATGGGATTCAGGGTTTAGATCGTGAGAAAATTATTTTTGACTGATGGTAAAATGCATTGCCTTAAGAACTGAATGCTGCTCGGGGAAAATGTTTGAGTTGGTTAAAAAATATGGGGAAAACGTTGCTGGGATCCATGGTTGGGAATTCTTAACAAATTGGTAAAGAGGCGTGATAAACACATTTATTTTATAGACTGAAAATCGTCATTAAAAAGTGTCTGGGTTTTTCATGTGCCTAGCAAAATTTTTAGTAAAGTCCTATTTGTAAGAATATCATATCGAAGGCATGTATCATAAATTATTGTACTAAAAATATAAATACTGATGGATCCATTGTCTGTATTGGGAAATGTATGGACCCAAGGAAAACATGTTTCCTAAGATTGCAATTTTTCCTACTTCTTATATAGGATTACTTTCAACCCCCAGTAGTTATGCTGATATGGGAAATCCTTTGAGTTGGTACTCACCTGGGTGATAGTCTTTCTCTTAAGGCTGAAATTATTGTGTGAGGAATATATAGGTATATGTGTGCATTTATAAATCCGTGTGCCTACTCATGTACAGGAATGTGAGACTAATTTGCAGGATCCATTACTCTATACCTTAATATCATTGTTACTTATTAACAAGAATTGATACATGAAAGTTAATGACTATAATGACTACAAATATTATACCTGGTATGGTAAGAGATCATTATAGTGCTACTTCCAGTGTGTTTTGTATTGTACATTGCTAGGTTTTAAACATTCAAGTATGAAGTGCTGGTTTAAATCCAATGTACATTATGTGCTCAAGGAGCTGTAAATGCTTTGATGAAGTTGTCATTAAAGGCCCTAAACAAAGGTAGTTTGAGTTGCAAGTGTCTCCCTGCGAGGAGACTTGAGGCAAGGTAAACTGGCCATGGATTCAGTTGTACCATGACTTTGTAATTACTCTCTAATCAGCAATAAAAAGAAAACAAAATTCGTGGACGTAGCCTCGTGGACGAGGTGAACCACGTAAATCGATGTCTTGTCTTTGGTTTTGCTTTATGATGTTTATGTATGCTCAATTCTTAACAATGTTTAATGTTGGGTGCATAGGTTATGAATGGTATTTCCAATTATGTGATTTTCCTACTCAAGAAATTAACATGATGTGTTGTGGATAGTGTACCAGGAAGAATTCTATTTCCCATTTCACCAAATTTGCACGGAGGTATATGGGGTTCGTTACAAAGTAGTTTTGATTATTTTCTGATTGAAGTCTTAATAACTAAGAGTTGAGTTAAAGGGAAATTAAGGACCTAGATTAATCCTTAATGTACTTGAATAAGTATCTTGTACATTTGATCCTATGGTGTAGATGGAAGGTAATATTGTAAAGAATAATTAAGTTGTCACTATTAACCTTCTATTTTCTGGTTGCAAAGCAAGTAATTTTCCAAGGAACTAGTAAGATAACATATTGTGAAATTTCTTAAATGATTACTTTCCACGCACTTGGTTTTGACACATTGGATTTGAAATATCTTGTAAAGTTGCCACTAGTAGTTTCGACCACTTTATAGCAATAAAGGAAATAAAAAGAAAAAAGAAAAAAACTTTACCTTTTTCTGCACTCATTGGCATCAAGGACCTACAGGGACATTACAGGAAACTTGTGGAAAGTTCATTTTGGAGGGTTAAATACCCATAGAAAAAGATTGTTAAATTAGAAAAATAAGGGTAAACAATAAAGTATTTGGACAACTAATTGTTTCAGAATTTGATTTTGTGTATGAGGAAAGGTTGATAAAACTTGTAATGAGAATAATGTTCATTAAAATCTCAAGGTTCAATAATTCCCTGTTACAGTTAGGAACTTTGACAATATGTCTGTATTTACATGGTTATAGAATGTTTTTTTTTTTAATTTGAGGTATGTTACATATGGTAACAGAGCACGGTTAAAACACTAGGCCTGAATCGACTCAACACTAAAGTTGCTACAACAGAAAACTAACTTCAATTTTATTTTGGTTAAATTCTCTTATAAACAACAAAGAGAAGAATATCTACGTTTTGCAGGAGACATGGAATATGCAGAGATGTCTATAGAAGAGGAACATTGGCATGAAATCCATTTAAATAATGAGAGGGGTAACTTAAGGGATGGAGAATTTTGGGTAGACTTAAATGACAGTTAGGATAAAAAATCTAAACTTAAACGAAATGTCCAAGCGTTAAGGTCTGAATTGCTAAAAGTTAAAGAAGATAATGAGTGAATACTAAAGTCTCAGGAAGAGCTAAATGTTATTCTATTAGCTAAGATCCATAATGATGACAAAGGAAAAAGTAAACAATATGAACATCAAATGCCTACAACTACACCTTACAAATGTAAGGGAAATAAGATGGAATTTGCCAACCATAAATCTGAAACTTTAGGTGAATATTGAGTCAAACACCATAAGAAACAACAACATTCAAAACAAAGCCATGATGAGAATAAAAATAAAAATAAATATGGACCCTATGAGGAAATATCTGGGGATTTTAAGAAAATTGAACCGGCCATGTTTAATGGGGAAATTGAGAAGGGAGAAAAGGTAGAGGCATGGTTGTGTGGAATGAGAAAGTGTTTTCAAATACATAACTACTCAGATGAGTTAAAGGCTAAAATGACTATCTATAATTTGACTAGAAAAGAAGATATATGGTGGAAAGACATAAAGAAGGTTAAAGGGAAAAAATAGAGAAATGTAACTTGGAAAACATTTAAGAAACTCTTTAAAAGAATGTGCTTGTTCGAACAATATTATGAATAAAAAGAAAAATAATTTTATGAACTAAGATTAGGATCCATGACAATGAATGAACTCTATAGTAATTTCTTAAGCCTACTTCCTTATGTTCCCTATATAATTGGTGAGAAACCTAAAATACAATGGTTCCTGAGTTGTTTTCCCATAATGTCAGAGAAATAGATTGAGTATGTCAATCCAAAAACACTAGAGGAAACAACGAGGAAGGAAAACTTATGCTATGACCAAAACAAGAATAAAAGGGAAAGTATACTAGCTTGGAAAAATCAAAGGAAAACTAATTTTTATTCAAGGAAAAAGAAGAATAAGTTCCATAAACACACGAGAAATAACTCTAGAGAGTATCAGGGTAATAATTACAAAATATTTAAACCCCAAGACTCTATAATAAAAGAACCTGCAACTCTTCTTAATAAAAACCCAGCACAAAAAGAACTCTTAAAATGTTGGGAGTTTGGAGTGACATGCTTCTTTAAAGATTGTCCAACAAGGAAAAAGAATTTTAATGTTCACTCTATCCAAGAAGCAGGCACAGTTTGGTGCATGGACAGGAGCATGCCCCAGATCTATGTTGCATTGGAAAATCAACAAGAGGACCATGAGGCATATATGGTTGAAATTGAAGGTATGATAAACAATCAACCTATCTCTATTTTAATTGATCTAGGTGCAAGCCTTATCTATATATCACCTAGAATAGTTTATTTATGCAATTTGGTACCTCAAAATTTTCACAAAGCATGGATAGTACAATTAGCCACAAGTACAAAACACAAAGTTACTAGACTTATTAGAAATTCGAAAGTGATGATGAATGATTTTCTTACGCATGTTAATGTAAATATTATGTCGTTAGGATCCTATGACTTATTAATAGGAATGGATTGGCTAGATTAACATAAAGTGGTGTTAAATTGTTCTGATAAAACCTTTACTTTTATTGATGATAATGGAAATGATATAAAGGTTAAAGGGGTCCTTAGGAAGGTGACCCTCCGAGAAATATTTGCATTAAAAATGAAAAGATCCGTAAGAAAAATATGTAAAGTGTTTGTATTCTATATAATGAATGGTAAATAAAATGGTAACAAACTTCAACTAGAAGACATACCAGTCTTGAAAATGTTTGAAGATATCTTTTCAGAAGAAGTCCCTCGAATTTCTTTGAAAAGAGATATTGACTTCACAATCAATCGCATACCCGGAGTGGTACCAATAGCGAAATCTCCATATTGAACGAATAGAATAGAACTAAAAAAACATAAATCACAACTACAAGAACTAATCGATAAAAATTACATTAGAACAAGTGTCTCTCCTTGTGGAGCACCGATCTTGTTTTTGAAAAATAAGGACGAAACACTAAGATTATGCATAGATTGTTGACAATTAAATAAGATGAATTTTGAGAACCGATACCAAATCCCCTAGATACATGATCTGTTCGATCAATTTCATGGAGAAATTATCTTTTCGAAGATATATTTAAGGTCAGGTTATAATCAAGTACGAATAAAAGATGAGAACATATTTAGAACAACATTTACGACCCGTTACAGTCATTATGAGTTTGTCGTAATGCCTTTTGGGTTCACAAACACACTTGCTGCATTTATGTGTTTAATGAACATTATCTTAAACAACTACTTAGATAAGTTTTTGGTTATATTCATCAACGACGTACTAGTCTACTCTAAGAACGAAGAAGAACATAAAGAACATTTCAGAATAGTTTTGTAAATACTAAGAGAAGAACACCTTTATGCAAATTCAGTAAATGTAATTTCTTTAAAGATAAGATTCAGTACCTACGACACGTAGTGTCCAAGGATGGAATCACAATTGATCCATATAAGCTAAAGGCCATCATGGAATGGCTGATTCCTAAAAATGTATTTGGCATCATATCATTTATGGGAATTACTGGATACTATAGGAAGTTCAAAGAAGTATTTTCTAAGATTTCCTATGCCATAAATTCCTTACAAAAGAAAGGAAAAAGGTTTGAATGGACTGAAAAATGGATGGAAAAATTTAACAAACTAAAATACCTATTAATTACCTCCCCGATCTTAAAGATTGTTGATCCATTCAATGATTTTTTTGTATGTACCGATGCTTGCAAATAAGGGTCAGGCAGAGTTTTATTTCAAGAAAATTATGTTTTGGCTTATGAATACAGGAAATTAAAAGAACATGAAAAAAACTATGCAACACAGGATTTAGAACTTGCTGCTATAATTCACACCTTGAAAATGTGACGACATTACCTAATTGGAATAAAATTTACACTTATGTCATATAACATAAGTCTTAAATATTTATTTGATGAAAAAAATTCTAATGCAAGGCACGCTACATGGTTTTCCTTTCTAAGTGAATATGATTTTGAAATCAAACACATAAATGGAAAATAAAATAAAGTAGCAAATTCTCTAAGTCATTATACGAATTTACTGTTTGCAAGTAGCAACTATGAATCTGATATAGAAAACATATTTTAAGTGCTCGAAATTTTGATAGGGAATGTTAACCCAAAAATCCTCCACTCAGCTCTCAATGGCCTACAACACCCAAGGACACCATCTCGCTACCCTCATATCACTCTATTAGACCCCCACACCCTCAAAATAGATAAAGGATGAAGAAAAGGGCTTAAAACCACAAAAAGGAGCCCAAAATAGTCTCCTAGGAAATAAAACCCCCAAAAAGGGGCTAAAACCCTAAAATGAGCTAAAATTAGGGAAGAAGGGGCTAAAATTACAAAATAGGGGCTAAATCCCTTACCAAGGGCTTAAAACCCTAAAACCCCTTGAAAAATCTATAAAAGAAGGGTGGGGTGTCACTCTCAAAGAACTTCTCCCTTGCATATTATTATCCTTCCCGTGGATGCCTTGAGACACCTTTGCCTCTCAAGCCACCCAATCCCTCTCCTCCATTTCCATTGATCCAAAGCTGCCCATCCAAGAGAGGTGCTTCCACAAGATAGGGCATGGTGGCCCATTTCCACCAGAGAAGGTATAGCTTGTCTTTCATGTCTTGTTTATTTGTTTTTTTTGCTTTCTAACCCTTGTTTCCATTTATAGGTTTTATGTTTAACATTGTTTTACAGGTTTTACTATAGCTTAGGATTTGCTTGCAGGTCTTTGGAGGAGGAACCCTAACTTGTGTTTACAGAGGGGTTCACCATTGCTTCTCTCTTCTTTCTGTTCATACCTTAGTTTATTGTTCTATCCATTTCCATTTCCGTTTGTATTTTTTTGCATTTATCGACTAGCAGGACCTACCATTCTGTCCTATAGACACAAGGGAGCCATTCTTGCTCCTGTAGTAAGGAGAAACCCCTACTACAGAACTGGCGACCATACCAGGTCGATTCGAGAGGATCCCTGGTCCAAATTTTTAATTTTCAAGTTCTTTAATTTTTTGCCCAAGTTTTCAAAATTTTCCTATTAAATTCGCTTTAAATCCATTTGATTTTCAGTTTCCAGTACTATCAAAGCCTCTGCTAAGAAAAACCAAGTCAATTTGTCCATAGTACAAGTTACTCTCAATTAGATCTAACTCTTCCTCACAAAAAACCCCAAATCCAGGGCAGGGCGCTCTTATCGAGCAAAAAAATGAGGTGAGGGCGCACTTAATGCCAAACAGGTGTGCCCAGGGCACACTTAATCCCCCAATAAGTGTGAATTCAGCCCATAAACATAGATCATGACTATTTCTGCATTTTGTGCGACCCCCTCTCCTGTTTCTAAAAAAATCTTGTGCCCCCCTAGCCAGATTTGATCATAAATGTGCGGCCTGTCAAACAGAACTTCAATTTTAGTTTAATAGAGATTAGATTTCAATTTTATAGGACTGTTAGTGTGAGTCAGCCACCTCTGTCCAATACACCAGTTCAATTTCAAGTTTCTATTTTTGTTTTCTGCAATTTATTTCACAAACAATGTGTAAATTCCAAGTAAATCTTAGTAACTTAATCAAATGAATGTAGCCTAATTAAAATCAACCTAAAACAAATTGTCTTGCTTACCCTTCCTCCTCTACCTAGTCATCACCCTTCGGGGTATTCTGGTGTACAACGAAGGGAAAGCTCGTATAGATCTAGTCACTCCACTAATATTGTTCCAAACCACTAAAACCAGATGGCCTAGAAGGTAGAGGGGGTAGAGCAGGAGGTCTTCTCACGGCGCTAAGCATCCTCCCTATTGACCAATCTTGCATCCAGGAGGTGACCTGAGTATCTACGGATGGGATTATTCCCATTGTGTTGAGATCCCAACACCTTCTCTTGGTTGAAGAGGAATATCACTGTGAGGTAGACATCTAGTTAGGCCATACACATTCACGATTAAAAATTGTATTTGTTCACAATTTTTTATTATTCAAATACATGCATACACAATGATATGAACTATACCATGATGAATTCATAAACCATTTGCAGCAACCAAATACCATAAAAAAAAACAAAAAAATACACCATACCAACTAATTAATCGAAGTTCATGATGCTAAGTGAGCCTTAAAATTTACCAATTTACACTAAGTACAACCAACCTATTGTCTTTGAGGACATAAGTCCCTAATTGCTTCAACTATGGGAAGTACTTGGGCTCTGCCTAAAAGTGCATTGTGAGGAGTACCACAGGAACCCCAAAGTAGCTGGTGGTTGAGAGGAATTTCCAAGCAAAACGGGTAATGACCCCTTTCGAATGAGTAGAAACACCTATGAGGAACAAGCCAAGTGTTTTATTCTATCAATATCGGTGGTCGAGTGACCACCTAAAGCTAATAGGAAGCCAATGAAACTAGAGTCCAAATATCATTCCCACTAGTTTCATACA
This sequence comes from Pseudotsuga menziesii, assembly GCA_001517045.1. Classification (NCBI taxonomy): domain Eukaryota; kingdom Viridiplantae; phylum Streptophyta; class Pinopsida; order Pinales; family Pinaceae; genus Pseudotsuga; species Pseudotsuga menziesii. The sequence continues at coordinate 398,915 of LPNX010525812.1, read as the reverse complement.
TAAAAACACAATTGATCCTCCACGCTCTTCCTCACGCCTAGGAGAAAAACCACCACCATTTCGAACAATCAATTGACATCAATGAAACCATTCTCAGTGATCTCCCACACCATCAAAAGTCCACACAGCCTTTGATTCTAATTCAGACACATATCAGTCTGAACCAGACCTCCATACTGCATCATCCAGCCCCATGGCTAGTGCAAATCCGAATCCATTTTTCGGCATAGCCATAGCAAGTAGACCCATGTCCACATCAAAAACTGTCACCCACAACCTAGCAAGTGGCCCAAGTAGAGTCATGCAGACTGTCATTAGTCAGATACCACCACCCATAGTTACCAGCCAAGATGGCCGAGTTGCAAAACAAGGGGTTGGTGGCCCCTCCACATACACTGCCCCTCCTGCCACATAGGGGGACAGTGTACCATCCACTTACATTGCCCCTACTGTCATGCATGGGGGAAATTTCCCTTCCACCCACACTATCCCTCCCACAACATTTGGGGGCATTAGCCCATCTGCAACAGTGCCACCACAGGCACCCCTAGCCGTTCAAATGCATTATGCACCTACAAACCCCACGACCATCACAACCCCATCCCACATCAACCTGGGGTCAAATATGCCATTCATGGCTCACCTTAACTTGCCTGAATTGGCAATATTAACAAATGACCCCATTCGTGATCAACCCTTTTGGCCTCCAATTCCAACTAAGCTTCCATCAGACATCCCTAAGTTTGAAGGCAAAGTAGGGGAATGTCGCCAAAACCACATAATGACATTCCATCTGTGGTGCTCATCCAACAGCATCATAGATGAGTCCATCAGGCTGAGGCTATTCCAGCACACCCTTACAGGTGTTACGTCTAAATGTTACATTGAGCTAGCGTAGGCCAAGTACTCGAAGTTCAACTCCCTAGCCTTCATGTTCCTACAGTATTTCCAACTGCCTATCAGATATGATGAGGGGGTGGAGATCCTGTTATCCTGCTATCAAAAAAGTGCCACTCATATAACTGACCATAAACATGAGTGGCGGTGACGTCATAGCCTATGCAAAATCCAGCTTGACGACAGGATCTTCTTATATTGGTTCCTTAAGACCTTGCTCCTACCCATAGAAAAAGACGCCGCATCTGAACATCCCCAATCTGAAGAAGAGGACATACTAAAGGCCCAATAGTTTGAGATTATCTATGCTTAGTATGGATACCTGTACACCATAACTCTAGATGCTCCTCATCTGAGTAACTCATATCGTGATGCACCGGGGGCATCCCATGCAATGGACGACATCACAGTATCGGTCTCCCAATAGCCATAGCCTCGACCGATGCCATCTATTTTTACACCACAACCAAGCAACATTTCTAATGTTTCTTACCAAAACAAAGCCCCGGACTATGCTAGAATGATGTCCCAGTCTGGAGCAACAACTTCCTATGCATAGCCTACACCACCGCAGTAGGCCCAGGCCATGGCTTGGCCAACACAGTGGTATGTGCGGAAAATTCCCACATTTGTAGCACCACCACCCCCACAAATCTACTATGCACTGCTAGTGAAACCAAATCAAGCCCCCACCCCCGCTCCACCCACTCTGTTGGGACAAGTGTTCACACAACAAAACCGTCCTAACCAGCCTGCCCCCAACAATCAACAAGGGTAAGCTCAAAATAATCGACCCTGCAACCAAGGAAATAACCAACCGCAGGGAGGCGATCAACAACCAAACCCTCCCAACAATGACATGGCAAATTGGCCAGCCCAAAACCCCCCACGATAGAATGCACCAAGACGCAACACCTCGTTGTGCACAAACCAACCGTGCACACTCTGTGGCGTTTATGGGCACTACACATTTGAGTGTCCCCTCATGGCTTGTGCTAAGTAGGCCATTCAAAATGAGGCCTAGTAGGCTACCAAACAAGCCCAACCCAACCCGCCACCACAAGGACCTCCCCGCATGGTGCATCAAAACCCACTACCAGTCCAAGGATCGGTGCCGGGTGAATCCATGAAGATGGGTGTCTATTTTGGGGTGTCTTATGAGAAAATAAATTTGTTTTTTTCATGTTTTTTAACTTTGGGCGAACAAAAGTGATATTTTTGTTTCGAATTTCAGTTTTAAGTAAAAACAAAACTTTCATAGAATTATGTTAGCTTTCTATTCATAATTTTTTCAATTTTTTTTATTGAGATTTGATATGTATTTTTGGCAAATGTTTGATGGTGTGTCCTTATAAAATGAAAGGACTAAAAAAAAGTCATGTTTGGTTGCGCAACTAATATCATTGTTAAACTTGTGTTTTGCAAAAACAAAATATGCTACGACATTATAAACACAATATACTAGAGGATGACGATAAGTTTGTAACCAACGGATCTATATCCTAATTATAATATTTTTTTGAATTCAATCAATGGGGAAACCTTGTTGATTTTCAACAGGTTTTTGGTTGCGCTACTTTTCTCTCAGTTGACTATAAAACTTTAAAATCTACGAACACTCTTTTAAAGTAGACACTCCAATTAACGACACCATATTTGTTTCAATTTTTTTGTGGTGTATTTTTGAAGTTATATGTTTTTCATTTCACCACATTTTGAAAGAGATGAAACGAAACTTGACACATGTTAAGAAACAAAAAATTAAAAATATCGAATCTCACCTATACACAACAAAATATATACCTACGAAAAGTAGATTCAATGATGAAACTAATTGTATCAAGTCCGACAGTTGATTTGTTGTGTAAGAAATCCATTTTACCTTCCAAAAATGGAGAAACCTGAAAACTGTGCAGGTTTCAAGTCTCAAAGGTTATTCGACCGAATAATTATTTGGCCAAACAATTATTCAGCCGAATAATTGTTCGACCGAATAATAATTTTTCGTTATGAACCGTTATTTACAACAAAGGTTGTTCATCCGAAAAACCAAATGCAAAAAAAAAATTTGATGTCTCCATCAATTTTAACGGTTCACTGTTAAGCGTTATTCGACCGAATAAAGGATCGATTATTCAGCCGAATAACTATAGTTATTTGGCTGAATAAAAATGTTATTCAGTCGAATAAATATAGTTATTAGGCCAAATAACTTCCTCTATGTTTCTCAGGCACTTGAGATTCTCATGGAAGTGTTACCCAACTTCGCATTTTCACCACCCAGTCCTGAACTAAGTTGGTAGGGGCTTCAGGTTTGTCTTCTTTTCTAGAAGCAATGTTGCAAGTCATTGTTGCTTCTAACAATGTCTAGATATTAAATTTTCCATTCAGGTAATTGGACCCATTGAGCTTATTTGATTCATTCATGTATTAATCCACCAATTTTTTTTTCATTGTGAACACAAAAATTAATTCCTTCAAGGATATTAAAAAGAAAATGTGTTTAGTTGCTTCAATTCTACAATTTAATCATGAGATAAAAAAATACCACCTCTTTTTACATCTTTGGGATTATACCTTCAATCATGCCACCTTTATTCTCTACACGTAGAATGCGGTATTTTCCAGCCTTCAATCACATGCAACAACACTACTTTATCAGTAGCACATGCACCACCATTTTGTTGATAGACGGGATATTCTATTCCAGATCATAGTCCTTAACAATAGTAAAACAATAACCTCGGCTCTTCAACTAATTAACGGAATCTTGTTTTACAAATATGTGACTTCTCATATTTTTGTACACAATAGCTATTCACCAACAATTAATCTAAATGCCATTGCAACCTATTTCGTTGGTGACATCTATTAACACATCAAACAAACAAGTTTATTCATGGTAATGCTCACTCCATATAGCCATGGTGGTGGAAGATCCTTCATAATTTCTCTATCGAACAGGAATCCCACAAAATATTTCTTCTTGTGGTCTTCTATAGTGGCTCTATCTCCCGATACTTTTGAACAAGAAAATAATACTTGTGTAAGAAGTTCATTCCTTTACACAATGCAAAGGCCAAAAATTTTTAGACCTCGAATCTCCACCATAGAATGGATTGGGATCACCCACAACACAGGTGCAGTGTAATAGCAATTAAAAAAAAATTCACACAACACCAAAGGTTCATGGACGCCAAAACCACTAGACCATGGTGCACAAAAATGCTGGCCACGATCGCCTGAGAATAATACCACAAGCAACAAAGCACCCAATTAAATTTATAGTTCAGGGTTACAATGAGAATCTCCAACAATAAAAAGAAGATACCTCATCTCTCTCCTATAGTGGGTGAATCATCTGAACCAAGCATCCACTAATAATGACAACAATCTTCAATGGCATTTTCAGGAGATTCTACAATATTAACTTCCATGGCATTATGTTGGAGGCTCCCTCCAACAAGTGACTCCTACATACTGAGAGTTGCCATTATTGCAACTTCTTCAAACAAGCTACACTCTGCATTCATTGCATCAATAAGGGCTTGTCATCCTACAACCTTTATGAGGTCCATGTGCCAATCACTAGCACAATTCTACTTCTATCAGTGAAGCTTGGACATACTACACTGAAACCTCCTGACAACTCTCTACCCCTCGCAACTTGCCTCTCCAAAATATGGCTTTAATACCTTGTTGATTTCTTTAGATAATGGTAAGCATAATTTGCATGGTAAGAATCTCTAACCTACAATATAGTTGAACATCAAAAATGTTGCTCTATTAATGCTAAAACCTGCTAAAACATACTATAGACTATATAACTAACATTTGCAGGTCTGTCCTAAATCACATCACTTTTATTAAGTAGGAAAACAAAAGTACAACATACTTGATAATTCACTGTTAAAATCAAAACAAAAACGGAATGCATTGACTGCAAAACCTTTTACTGCTTTTACATTAGTTCTAAACTAAAATCTGCTACAGGAAAATACAGTAAACTTTTCCTTGTGTTTGTACAATTTGTACAATGATTAATACAACAACTAAATTGAATTTCATAGTATGTACAACCTAGTTGATGTCCATACAACTTGTTTTGACAAATTGAAGATACAGTACAGTCTACAAGCTCGATTTCCTTGCTTAATTCCATCATATAGCCAATATAGGTTCTTTAGTTGCACTTGCTACATTAAATATTTTTTTTAGCAAATCAAATAAATATATTAATGTCTTGATTATAATGGCAAAATTTTATCATGCATGTTTGTGTTATTAGAATGAAATGCCAGGTTGTCAGTGTACTTGACAGACCCACTAGTAGATTTATGCATTTCTTGCATGCGTGTGGAAAAATAGTATATGGGCAGTGATCAAATTTGAAGGGTGAGTCTTGATTTCAACTCGAAGGGCATTTATTATTGGAGATGAAGGGAAATATAAATAATTTTACTTCAATTCAAAATTATAAATTAACGAAACCTTTTCACAAAAAAAAATGTAAAAAATAAATATTGATCTTCCATTGTTTTACAATTTTAAACAATTGAGCATTCTTTAATAACTACATGAAAAAATGATATATTTTCAATAAAATTGATTTTGAACACATTAATTTGTCATATATGTGGCATTAATTTTATAGTTAAGTAACATACGAATTATTCTATTCTATTGTATTTTTTTGAGTTAGAGCACACTTCATTATACAAAAAAACTACTTGGACTATGTGATAACCATATTGGGGCATCCACGTGATCTTATGCATAGTGTATGATGTAGTAACTAGATATAGTCTTGAAGAAAAACTAGAACCATGAGAGAATTACTTAGTGTTATATGCACAAAAGGAATCCACTAAGAAAAACCACGCTATAGTAAACCTACAACCATAATACACAACTTAGAAAACATTAAAAAAATTCCTACATACCAAGCAAGTTAGAAATGCTAGCATAACCAGGGTCCTAGCATCAAATTTTGTTGTTCAACACTTTTCATGATACCATACAAGTATTGGATGGAGGGGAAATGGAATCAAGCCTAAGTCAACTGAAGCGTTGAAACTCACTCCATCTCTAAGTCTCAACAGTCTACATTTTAAATTGAACCGAAACACAAAAAGAAGTTTATTAATGGCTAGATTTGAGAAAGTTCTAGGTGTGAGTAATTAATGTATCGAGGCTCTAGAATTTGTTATGTTTTGTACTGGTCCATAATCTAGTGAATAGGGAGTCACACGTAGGAAATTTAAGTAATTTAGTGAAAATAATTAATGTGTATACCTCTATGTCAAAACCATCTTCCATGCCGATGCGGGCCACTACCTTCCTTATTGTCTTACCAATAGGCATGATAATGAAGAATATGCCCTAAAATTATGGACTTCACCTTCAAACAATGTCTTGCAATCACATTGGTAAGGAGTGATAAGAATATCACAACAATCCAACGTGTCAAATCTCTGTTGAAAGTTTCAATTCAAGAGTTATATAGTAAATTTAATATAAGACTTACTTATAGTTGTCTCTTACTTTTTGCATCTTGACATATTTGATATTTTATGGTTGTCTTTGCACCTTGACCCAATTGATACAACACTAAGAATATTGTAATGTCCTGTATACCCCTAAGCAATTTGTAATTTTGGAATATTATTGTACAAGAGATTCTGGGTAAGGAGCTCAAGGCCAAGGCCCCACCAGAAAAAAAACATGAAAATTAGGTGATTTACTTCCTAAATCTTAAAACATCAAGACAACTTGAACAACGGGAAACTGAATCAGGAGGGAAAGAAGAGAATGGTTAGGGAGCTTTAATTTCGATGCCATAGTCTGATCAACATATTAACTATGGATTCCTATAGGGATCCCTATTTTCTTTTGCCGTAACTAGCCCAATTAAAAATACTATAGCCTAGAGGGTTGAATTCTAGCATAATTCAGCCATGGCCTCAGATGTTACCACCTTATCAACCTTACAAAGGGACAAGTAGTTAAAATTAAAAAGGGAAAGATCCAAACAAAATTTCAAGTTACAAAAAGGGAAATATGACAAAGAGTTATTGTCACTCGAGTATCTTGATAGATTATTAAATGGTAATGTACCATGGTTAAGGACTAATTTATGATGACGTAAATTAGCTTACACTAAAACTTATGACGTGACATATATATATGTCCACTTATGACACTTTATTTAAGTAACCCGAGACAAAGTATTTACATATATATATAGGAAGGGTCAAAGCCAATATATTGAAAGATTTAGAGCTTGATTTTTTGAAAGCTAAATACGGAAGGATTTAAGGTAGGATACTGCTGAGCAAAAAGAGGATTTTGTGATAAAGAATATTTTTTTTCTTTTCCATCTAAAAATGACTCTAACCTCTCTCGATTACGAGAAAACCATGCAGGGGTAATTGACTTGTTTAAAAATGAATCTTTCTATTGTGTGCAGGGCTTTTAATGTCCTTGACAGACCTTTCCAAAATTACTCCCTTTAAATTCGGATGGGTGTGCCAGGAAATAGAAAGAGCAGTAATTATTCTAAGGGAAAAATCCAAACCATCCTGTAAATCCACCCCACCCCTCTACTATAAGTTAGGGAAAATTCAAAGGAATAGGGGCGCATGACCAGTGTAGAGTTTGCATTTGGCACTTAGTGCAGGACCTCTTCGATTTGGAGTGAAGGTTTTTGAATCGATTATATAAAGGAGGACCAGGAACTCGATAGGATCTGCAAGCACACCAGGGTATGCAAATGTTTCCTTGTTGTCTTAAATTACCTCTGTCTTCCCACACATTGACGACTAAGCATTGTGTATATCGAACATGGATTCCTTGGGGTGTATTTAATTGTTGAACATGATCCATTTCTTTCTCAACCAATTTAGGTATCGTGCTTATGTTTCTGTTTTAGATGGAAACACTTTAAGTGTTAATCTTGTCCACAGCATGCCTCTGCACAGTGGAAACGCTTGAATTTTTCTCGGGTCCGATCCATAGTGTAGCTCTGCTTTGATTAGAACGCTCTATGTTTTTAGTCCATTCTGATCCGTATGGACACCCTCTAAATATTATTTTTACACCCACCAAAATTATTCCTTTTGAATGAGTTTAAAACCCTGATGCATTTGGGGTTCAAGCCAAGATGATTACACTGTGCGAAGTAAGGGGAGGGTTTGTTTAAGCTACTGGGAATCTGAACTCCTTCGTTATGTTCATTCCTGCATATCAAAACTCTGGTGATAAGATAGTTGAAAAACTGGACTCCATTTTATGCTGCATTTCCTTTGAACCCTTGCGATTTTGCCCTGAAGTTTTAATTTACATCATTATTGGGATCTGAGTTCTAAAATCAGAAGCCTGTGTTGCCCTATCTTTTTGTTTTTCTTATATGCACTATCCTTTTGGAGCTTAAAGAATCGCTTCAAAAATCCGAAATACAATACTTTAGCTAGTGGAACTGGCCATGCCGTCCTTAACCGCGTGGCCTTTTTTTTGAGCTGAATATTTTTGTATGCTGGCCGCAGGTTTTATTTGGGTAGGTTAAAGACCGGAGTATGGGATAGGTATCATACCTATGGTTTAATCATACTTTAACCAACTCGACTCGAGGGTCTTACAGTCACTACCTCACGATCAAAGTTTGAAAACATGAAACGAGTTGCTTTTCTATTCTTACACGCTTTGTATGGACATAGGTCACTATACTCTGAACTGTATAAATATCTCTTGATAAAGAACGCTTAGTGAAAACAAACTATATTTATATGGATACACTTATATAAATAATTTAAGTGAGTTTTAAATTAATGATTGCTCGGATAGCTGTGACCCTACTATCTGTGTTAACGTAGTGTCAAAATGACAGTCTCCCTTAGCATTTAAATGTTAAACTAATCTGCCTTGATAGGCCAGGATCGTACCAATGTTCTTCATGTCTATCGTTTCGAATAAAATCTTCTACATTAACAAAATAACAAAAATGCAGAAATGGTTTAATCTCATCGTGGTCTGTGCGTCTCAAATTCTCTCTGCATTCAGCCAGGGTTACCTTTAGGCGAACCGACTGTAAGTGGGATATCATCATCACTACCGTCTTCTTTTTCTACTATCAGCAACTAGCTCAGCTCAAAAATAGGTTGGTAATATTTGCCATTCTTAGTTTATTGATATGGAGTCAAGCTTTATGTTAAATCACAGGTGAGGTCCTAGGAATGCATGAAAAGGGCCAAATAGTTTTAGAATAAATATGAAAAATAGTAGTTCGAATAGATGCAACTAAAATAAATCGCTTAGTTCGTGTAAAGGTGGTGATGGATAATAATGCATTATCCTACCTTTGTTAAGAAAATCATTATGGAATCCTGGAGGTAGCTAAGACTACAGTTTTATATATATATGTATGTATGTATGTATTTGATTGTCTTTAAAAAATGATTTTTGGACATCCCTAGAATTACAAATTTATAGTGTTGATGTTTTAAAATATGAGCATGCTTACCCACAGATTTCCTAGAGATACCTCTAAGGAACATAGGTCTCGAATTGATATTGTAAAGGACTATCCAATTTGATAGAAACTGTGAAAAGGAACAGGACAACACATCGTGTGACATGTGGGTTGTATACTTGATGTTGAATTGTAAAAGGAAAAGATAACTAAGTTTTGGTGGACGTAACCCCAAGTATGGGGTGAACCACGTACATTGGTGTCTCTTTATGTTTGCATTTTGTACTTTTCATCTTCGCTTTTGATGCTTTGATTTATGTGACTATTAATTTATTATATGATGGTATGTGATATACTTCAAGTGATGATGTTAAAAAAATGAATGACTTTGCATGGAAACATGAGGAGATGATTTGCACTTAATGTTTGTGTGATTATCATAAAGTGCATGCTCGATAAGTATTCATCCTTCTTATCTACCTAGGAATTTAAGAAATGTTTGAGACATATTGAGATGCAAGGACTTGTAAACCTCGAGTATAATGATTTTGGTTAATGATTTTTTTGATATGATTAAAGTGTACCTCTTGATTCACTGACCATAAACAAAAATATTGAGTAGTCTTTCTAATAGGACATTTTTGCTTAAGAGGAGGAAAATCTTGGAACTCGGTATTTTTTTTGTGTGGGTCCTTTATGGCTATGGTTTAACAAATTGAATTAGAGAATTTGACCATTTAAGCAACCCTTTACTAATCGCAAGTCTTTTGATGTCGAAACGTGGTTAAAGGAATTTTTGAATATACAAACTAAGTAATCTCCTATTGACACCAAACACATTTATGGATTTCTAGTATAATGTTTAGATCACATTGTTTCTGTGATTTAAGGTTAAGATTTGTAGTTCCAACTGAAAAAGTATTAAGTTATAATTATCTGGTAAGGCCTTCTTTTCGAAACCCAAAAATCTAAAGGACTATTAAAAGGTATTAATTCTTAAAAACCTTAGATGATGGGTGTGACATGAATAGTTAACAAAGCGACATCTATATCTTGATAAGCAAATATGAACTTAGTTCAATGCTTCAAAATAAGAACTCTTGTGTGATTGTTGCAATTTTTTTTAATTTACCTTTGATAAGAGGAAAAAAAAATTAGCGGGATTTTGGGGAATTCTATGTAGAAATTCAGGTCAGCAATAGATTAATTTTACCCACAACAATTATCAATTGATCATGCAAAATTGCTAACAAGAGAGACTGAATATGGAGCTGTAACACAAAATTATATTAACTGAGTGTACAATAGCCAACCCTATAATATCATAGGCTGCTGAATAAATAGAATACATGAAGAAATCAAATGCATGAGGAAGCATCCAAATCTAGCATAAAGCAGGCTTACCAAAAATAAGCAAATCCCCCATAGGTGGAAAAGTTGGATCCCAAATCTGTCATGGAGCTCACGAAATGGCAAAAAGGCATAGGCAAGCTAAAGAGTGGTGGAATGGCAGCTCATACATGATTTTGCATGGAGAAAAGAGAGGAGGATGTGTAGGACAAAAAACAAGTTCACCTCACCTAGTCTAGATTTCCCATATGCCTTAAAACACTGAAAAAGCAGGCAATAAAGCAGAAAAAGAAGATAGGTGCCTAGGAGGCCAGGAATAAAGCAAATTTCCTAATGCTTTCCCAAGCACTACATGAGTCAGATATGGCAAGTTTGACCTCTATGGATAAGCAATTAGCAACTTGCATAAGGTGGGACACATGAACTAAGCAAATAAGACAAAAATAAATGAATTAATGTCTAAGTGTGTAAACTATGGGTTGATTATTCTAACAACCCCCTTTAAGCCTGAATTTATGAGTAATAAATAAAAAATATAGGGCCTAGCAACAAGGCTTAGTCACCCTTTTACATACTGCAAGTCCATACAACCAAGGAAAGAGGAAAAACCAACTTGGCAAAATCCTCCCTTAAACATGGACTGTAAAACAAAATTGTAGAATCTTGTCTCCACTCATGCCTTTACAGCATGATCAGCAATCCCCAATAGTGATTTGAGATTGCTGAAGATCTTCTCACAAAATTCTTTGGTGAAGATATCAACTACTTGTTTTGAAGATGAATAGAAGAGTAGGTGAATGGTGCCATCATGCACAAGCTCTCTGATGTAGTGCATGTGAATCTCAATGTGTCTGGTTCTCTGCTTCTGAACTGGATCTTTGCAGATTTGAATGGTACTTTGTTTATCACAGTATATGGTAGTTGAGTACTCAGGTTCGAAACCACACTCTCCAAGTAAACCCTGCAACCATAAACACTGAGTTGTTGCATTAACAACTCCTCTGTACTCAGCTTCTGTAGATGAGAGTGCAATGGCACTCTGTTTCTTGCTTGACCAGTTGATTGGCCCTTCTGTAAGCATGAACACATATCCTGAAGTGGACTTTCTATATGTTCTATCACCTACCCAATCACTGTCAGTAAATCCAATCAAATCAAGATCATATTTTTCCTTATAGAGGATCCCATGTGTCCTTGTTCCCTGAACAAAGTTAAGGATCCTTTTGGATTCTTTTCAATGGATCTCATGAGGCTGATCCATGAATATAGAAGCCACACTTACTGCATAACAAAGATCATGTTGAGTATGTGTCAGATACAATAAACATCCAATCAATTGCCTATATAGTGTATTGTTTACCATCGGTGGAGAATCATCTTCCTCCAGCTTCACTCCTGAAAGGAAAGGAGTTTTTCTTGCTTTGCAGTCTTGCATTCTGAATTTGATCAGCAAATCCAAGGCATAATTGGACTGGTGCACCTTTATTCCAGCTTTGTTTTGAGCAATCTCAAGCCCCAGAAATTGACTTAAGAGCCCCTAATCTGTCATGGAGAAGGCTTGGTTCATAGCTCTTTTGAAGGAAGCAATCTTAGCCTGTGAGATTCCTGTAATGAGGAGGTCATCAACATATAACACAATGATCATTAATGAACCATTAATAGACTTCAAATAGACATTTGGATCTGATTTGCACCTAACAAAATTCAGAGATAGCAAGAAGCTATCTATCTTGGCATACCAAGCCCTGGGGGCTTGCTTTAGCCCATACAATGACTTTCTCAACCTGCACACAAGAGAAGGGTTAGTAGAAAAACCTTGAGGCTTCTGAATATATATCTCCTCAGTGAGATATCCATTCAAGAAGGAACATTTTACATCCATATGATGTACCTCCCATTTCCTTGAGGCTGCAATGGCTAGAGCTAGCCTGATGGAATCCATCTTTGCCACTGGGGAAAAGGTCTCATTGTAATCGATGCCATGAACATATGAGTAGCCTTTAGCTACTAATATATCCTTGTACTTTAGTGGTGAACCATCAGCAGCAAACTTGGTCTTATATACCCACTTACACTAGACTAACTTTTTTCCTAGAGGAAGATCCACTAGCTCCCATGTGTTGCTCTTCTGGAGTGAGCTGGACTCCTCCTTCATGGAAGATTTCCATATTGAATCTCCTGCTGCTTCTTCATATGTTTGAGGATTAGACTCCACCATCAAATATCATTTTTCAGCAAACATAGGATCCTTCATGCACAGACCACTCTCAAATTGAGATCTAGTCCTCCTTGGGTCATTGGGATCCCCAGCTAGCTCTCCTGCTACATGTAGTGTCTTGGATTCCCATTTAGGCCTTGTGGGGCTGTTTAGGTCTTCAATAAACTCATCTCCATCAGAAAAATCAGAATCATCATGTTAAACAAACTCTTTACTTACCTCTTGAGGTTCGGGTGGTGAAGAGGCTTCACCAACTTCCACTTCTGCAAGGGGTTCTTCTTCAAACTGAACACACCTTTCAATGAAGGATTTTTTTGTGCTCAAATTTATCAACTTGTACCATTTTGAATCTTCAGAGTATCCAACAAAAATACACTCTTGGATTTGGGGCTGCAAAGCCTTCCTCTTCTATGTTGGAATCCTAGCCCAAGCCTTTGAGCCAAAAATCCTGAAATGGGTCACATCTAGCTTGTGCCCACTCCATGCTTCGAAAGGAGTCATGCCATCAAGCTGTTTGTGAGGCACCCTATTCTAGATATAGGCTGCATAGTTGATAGCTTCGGCCCAGTACTTTGGTGGCAAAGTTTTGGCCTCCATCATGCATGTTGCCATCTGCTTCAGTGATTTGTTTTTCCTCTTAGAAACACCATTTTGTTGTGGTGTGTAAGGGATAGAATGCTGCATCTGAATACCTGCATCTGCACAATAGTTAATAAACTCAAACTTGACATACTCACCACCATTTTCAGATCTAAGGACCTTGAGTTTCCTTCCACACTGGTTTTCAACCAAAGCCTTAAATACTTTGAATAGGCCAAAAAATTTAGACTTGTGTTTCATGAAGTGAACTCAACAATACCTAGAAAAATCATTAATAAAGGTCAATGCATATTTGGCCTGACTCATGGACATATGAGGGAATGGGCTAGCAACATCACTGTGAATTAGCTCGAGGGGTGCATAGGTTCTCTCATGACTAGCTTTCTCAAATTTGTGCTCTCGGTGTTTTCCTAGGATACAACCTTGGTAGACTCCTTTGGAAAATTTTATCCTGGGCATCCCTATGACCATTTCTTTCTCACTAAGATCAGATAGATACTTGTAATTTAGATGGCCAAATCTTTCATGCCATAGCTTGCTAGCTTCATTAGCATGGATAAGAAGAGCAGAGGGGTTTGAGTAAGGTAGGAAGTGTGAGAACATGTATACCTTTTGAGCATGATTTGCAACTCCTTTTGCAATGACTCTACCACTTGAGATTTCTGTGATCTCAACTTCATCAGGGGAGAATATGAATTTCTTAGGAGACCCAGTGTGGGTCATCTGGTACACTGACAGGAGGTTGGAGGTGAGACCAGGGACATATAGCACATTGTTGAACTGACCATGATCAAGATCTATCCTTCCTTTGCCCATACTTTCAGTGAGAGAGTCATCTCCCAGTACAATAGATTGTCCTTTCGACTTGTCCAATGAGGAGAAGGCCTCCTTAGTCGAAACCATGTGTCTTGAAGCTCCAGAATCAATGATAAAACTGGGTGAGCTTGATGTGCTAGCAACCAATGTATGAACTGTTTCTTTGTCATCTGAACTTGATCCTCCTCTCTTCTTTGAGGTTTCTGGAAGGGAGATGCCATTCTTCTCCAGGAGTTGGGTCAGCATACCAATGTGCTTTTTCATACAAGAGCTTTCAGTGTGATTGCCCTTCAAATAGTATGAGCACTTGTTCATTTCACCTTTGTTTTTCTTCTTCTGGGTATTTTTCTTGGGACCTTGTTGATCCTCTGGAGACTGTTTCTTGTCTCTCTTTTGCTCAGGTGGCTTTTTAGCTTTTTTTTTGCTTTTTGAATCCACCCTCGAATCTCCAGCAATCAAAGCTTGATCTTTGGATGGTTTGATGGTGCCCATCATCACCATCTTGTCTTGTTCCTATGTGAGAGATTCCATGAAATCTGTAAGGCTAGGCATCTTCCAGGTTCGAGATGTGAGTTTTGTGGCATAGAAGGTCGAAACAAAGACTGAGTAGTCAGGTCCTATCTTCGAGAGGATGGCCAATGCAAGCTGATCATCTTTCTTTTTGATACCACACTGCTTCAGCTGCAAAACTAGTGCTTTGAACTTGGAGAAATATAGCTGCAGGGATTCAAAGATACTGGGACTCAGAGAAATCAGCTCATTTTGGATCTCATGTCCCCTCATCTCATCTGTCTTTCCAAAAAGATCAGAAAGCTTCTCCCATACTTGATCCAGTGAAGTTAATCCATTGATATGGAAAAGGAGGTCTCGGGAAATACTGAGACATAGGAGGCCATAGCTCTCATCTCTCCGATTGTGCCATTTGATCTTCTCTGCAGTAGCATTGGGCTCTGCTTCTATAGCCATAGTCACCCTGTAGAGGAATTTCTCTCTCAATAAGATCTCCATCTCTGCTTTCCATTCAAAATAGTTGAAGGGAGTCAAGATAGTTTTCTGTGAATCCATAGCTTTAGAAAATCTGTCCCGGCTGTCAGTAGAAGGCTCCCAGTCTTGATGTCGAAACTGCAAAACAATTTTTGAAGGAGAGTAGCAACCTACAATGGCTCTGATACCATGTAGAAATTCAGGCCAGCAATATATTAATTTTACCCACAACAATTATCAATTGATCATGCAAAATTGGTAACAAGAGAGACTGAATATGGAGCTGTAACACAAAATTATATTAACTGAGTGTACAATAGCCAACCCTATAATATCATAGGCTTCTGAATAAATAGAATACATGAAGAAATCAAATGCAAGAGGAAGCATCCAAATCTAGCATAAAGCAGGCTTACCAAAAATAAGCAAATCCCCCATAGGTGTAAAAGATGGATCCCAAATCTGTCATGGAGCTCACGAATTGGAAAAAAGGCATAGGCAAGCTAAAGAGTGGTGGAATGGCAGCTCATACATGCTTTTTCATGGAGAAAAGAGAGGAGGATGTGTAGGACAAAAAACAAGTTCACCTCACCTAGTCTAGCTTTCCCATATGCCTTAAAACACTGAAAAAGCAGGCAATAAAGCAAAAAAAACAGATAGGCACCTAGGAGGCCAGGAATAAAGCAGATTTGATTACTAAGGATTTCCCAAGCACTACATGAGTCAGATATGGCAAGTTTTACCACTATGGATAGGCAATTAGCAACTTGCACAAGGTGGGACACATGAACTAAGCAAATAAGACAAAAATAAATGAATTAATGTCTAAGTGGGTAAACAATGGGTTGATTATTCTAACATGATACATATGGTATCAGAGCTAGAGTAAAAGCACTCGGGCCTATTTGGGTTCAACATGTAGTTAGGACACATGAAGATGGATAGCTCTAACCAATTGATTTTTTATTTGTGGATGCATGACACTGATGAACGAGGGGGATAACTTGTCCGAGTGAGCCTCCAAAGATCAAAGGAGGTAACCAAGAGGATCATGGGAGAAGGTATAACAAGAGTAATTCTTTTGGCTCATGATCCATTCTTATGGTAAGGAATTGAAAATTGGATGAAAGATTTTTCCCAACAATGTTTGAAATTTGAATGAATTATTCTACAGTAGGGTATTCTATTGGAATCTATGTATAGTTCTGCTTGAAACGCTGGGTTCTATGGCATGTCAGACTAAATAGTTACAAATTTTGCTGAAACTTACATGAATCGTATGTAAGTTAAGGGAAACAACAAAAGGTATCTACAAGCTTATATTTTAACTAAGTGTCAAGGTTTACTTTCTCCAACCTTATCCTATCTGGAAGACGCAAGTAGAACTTAAGGGATTGAGGAATAAGTGGTGGTTACAATTTTGAGCCAGGATTTATTCCGGCCCCTCAGTCAGGTTCCCTATCTTGAAAAGAATTTTATGCAATAATAACTAGTGAATTCAACTCGAATAAAGGTTTATCAGGAACGAAGGATAATTATAGGGATAGTGTGTCTAGAAGCTCCATGTCTACTTAAATTTTGTATTTATGTTTTTCATTAAATTGTCGGATGATCATATTAACCATGAAATATTCCACAATCAAGCTAACAGGATGGTTTTCTAGGCTAATTTCAGGATCATCTTGTTTCTTTATGCATTAAAGACAACAAAAGGTGTTCACATGACATTTGGTTATTCGGATTCTCAAACATCAAAGAAATTTTAGAAAATCGTGTAAATTGGACAACAAATTTGAAATTACCTCTGCATGCTAGAGATCATATTCACACACTTTTTCTGCTTGATTGAAGAAACAGATTGGTGCTACAAAAACTTGCAACTGCCTCGCTAAATATAAATCTTTTTATGTCTACTTTTTTTTTACTTAAGGTTTGACATTTCTTTTAACTTCTGGTCACATGTTTAAATTGAGAGAAAATCTGAGGTAAGAATGTTGTATAGATCTACATTGATTAAACATTCTATACTCTACATATTATTGTCCTAGTTGACGCATGGCCCTATGAGTATGATCTCCATATGATAATATTGTCTATGTCATGAATTTCCTAAAAACCCAATCGATTTGGAATCGATCAACCTTGTGGATGGTGCAGATGCATGAATTATTGGCTATCTTAAATCACACTTGACGAATAAAGATTTTGTAGAATTTCTTACATAAAATATGTTGCATGTGTGTAGTTGTCACTCGCAGCCACCTTTAGAGTTGCAGGGGGAAAGATGACAGGAGTAAATTAAACTTTAAATTACTTATCTACTGTTGTGACTAGATCACTACGATTGGTCAGTTGTTAATAATGCTTTACAACATTTGCATATGTATTGATACACACAATTGTTTGATTTCCTTCCATCTAAGTCATATCTAGATTCGATGCCTGAAAATTTATTTTGGATCATAGTATGAATTTGATACCGCATTTTAGTTATGAATTATATGCTTGGGACCTAAAATGGTTGATTCCCAATCTCTATAATGCATTGTGTTGGCTTGAATAGATCTAGTAAATGTTGCCATTGAAATTGCTAGTAAAGCATCGGACTTGTCATAAGTTTGATAACGTGACACCAAATGCATTGACTTGGGGTTGGGGTATATCTAGAAAATTTTTGATGGCAATTAACACATGATCCGGTTGAAATAGATCTAAAGGGAAAAATATCATCTCTAAATTATTTTGTTAGCTGAGTCATTTTTGAATGCCAAAGGATAGAATAAGATCCTTATTTTAAAATCATTATAGTCTGGATATTTGAAATCTTTGCCTCAATGATCAAATTGCAGATCTAAAAGTTGAGTATTAGGAAATTACTATTCACATTTGAAATGATAAATGAATGTACGAAGTATAATGTTATGGATTAACTTTGCAGACTATGCATGAGACACCACCAACTGAAATGGACTATATGTTTCAAAAAATTCACTGGCTTAAATAAGGAAGCTAAACCACTAAGGAATGAGTGTTGTGATATTTTATTATTATAAAATTTGTATTTCAAGGGTTCTATGAACGAAGGGTTAACTATGGATTGTGGTGTTATGTACTATCATTGCAGGGATTTATGATGATTCTGACCTTCTCACGAGCAACGTAAGACATGGGTTCTAAATCCACTTGAAAATAAGTGGTGGTTTATTCTGTATGAATTATAAGATTGTGTGAACCATAAATGATGGTAAGGGTACAATCACTACAACTTAGGAAATGTTGATTAAATGAATGAAAATTATGTTTATCGATAGATGTTTTGACTAACCATGTAGCCAACTCATGAATCGGGACAATGTCAGTAAATTCATGCTAAGCACCGAGGAGTGTGCAATACAAAAAGTAAAAGTTGGAATCTACACTAAATACAGACAAGAATGTTGTGGGAGCACCATGGTATTAGGCAAGTGATTGCCGTATGAGCACATTGGTGTTAGGCATATATGCTGCAAGAGCACAATGGTTTTAGGCAACTGATTGTCACGTGAGCACATTGATGTTAGGCATATGGTGTGGCAGAAAGACCTAGGAAAAATTGGACATCTGGATAACAGGACGATGTTTGATGTCACTAAGGGGAAAAGTTTTAACTAGTGGTTAAAAGGGAGAGAAACCTCAGAAATTGTCATAATTCCACACATGAATGGAAAATAAAACTCAAGGGAGAGTTTGGAAAATAAATGAACATAAAACATATTACATGTTGAATGGGTAATGTGAGGAAGGGATTTCCTCAGGTCAAGGATGACATAACTATCTCAAGTTTGGATATAAAACCAACACCCAAAGGGTAGTAATTATGTTTTATTGAATTATGAAAATGATTGGGTATTATGACACCAATGAAAACTAGAAAATTGCATATTATTACAATGAAAAAGGATCTATGAATTTCGTTAAGATGAATTACAATTTTTGTGACATGAGTTATTGAATAAAAAATTGGGCTAGAAATGAACCTTGTGCTGGAAACTGTAGATCCTAAACGATAGTGAACTAAGAAAAAGATCAAGAAATATCTAACGAGATCAGAACAGAACAAGACAAAGCAAGAGAAGATGACTCGGGAGAAGAAAGAAATGGTTGAAGGACAAGAACACCGAGTACGGTGTTAATTTTAGGGGGGAAGAATGTAATGTCCCTCCTGTATACCCCTAAGCAATTTGTAATTTTGGAATATTATTGTACAAGAGCTTCTAGGTAAGGAGCTCAAGGCCAAGGCCCCACCAGAAGAAAAACATGAAAATTAGGTGATTTAATTCCTAAATCTTAAAACATCAAGACAACTTGAACGATGGGAAACTGAATCACAAGGGAAAGAAGAGAATGGTTAGGGAGCCTTAATTTCGATGCCATAGTCTGATCAACATATTAAATATGGATTCCTATAGGGATCCCTATTTTCTTTTTCCGTAACTAGCCCAATTAAAAATACTATAGCCTAGAGGGTTGAATTCTAGCATAATTTAGCCATGGCCTCAGAGGTTACCACCTTATCAACCTTGAAAAAGGGACAAGGAGTTAAAATTAAAAAGAGAAAGAACCAAAAAAAATTTCAAGTTACAAAAAGGGAACTATGACAAAGAGTTATTGTCACTCGACTATCTTGATAGATTATTAAATTAGCTTACACTAAAACTTATGACGTGACATATATATCTGTCCACTTATGACACTTTATTTAAGTAACCCGAGAGAAAGTATTTACATATATATATAGGAAGGGTCAAAGCCAAGATATTGAAAGATTTAGAGCTTGATTTTTTCAAAGCTAAATACGGAAGGATTTAAGGTAGGATACTGCTGAGCAAAAAGAGGATTTTGTGATAAAGAAGTTTTTTTTCTTTTCCATCTAAAAATGACTCTAACCTCTCTCAATTGCGAGAAAACCATGCAGGGGTAACTGACTTGTTTAAAAAGGAATTTTTCTATTGTGTGCCAGGCTTTTAATGTCCTTGACAGACCTTTCCAAAATTCCTCCCTTTAAATTCGAATGGGTGCACCAGGAAAATAGAAAGAGCAGTAATTATTCTAAGGGAAAAATCTGAACCAGCCTATAAATCCACCCCACCCCTCTGCTATAAGTTAGGGGAAAATGCAAGGAATAGGGGTGCATGACTAGGGTATCATTTGCATTTGGCACTCGGTGTAGGACCTCTTCGATTTGGAGTGAATATTTTGGAATCGAATCTGTAAAGGAGGACCAGGAACTCGATAGGATTTGCAAGCACACCAGGGTATGCAAATGTTTCCTTATTGTTTTAAATTACCTCTATCTTCCCACACATTGATGACTAAGTGTTGTGTATATTGAATGTGGATTCCTTGGGGTGTATTTAATTGTTGAACAGGATCCATTTCTTTCTGAACTGATTTAGGTATCGTGGTTATGTTTCTACTTTAGATGGAAATGATTTAAGTGTTAATCTTGTCCACAGCATGCCTGTGCGCAGTGGAAACGCTTGAATTTTTCTCAGGTCCTATCCATAATGTATCTCTGCTTTGATTAGAACGCTCTAATTTTTTAGTCCATTCTGATCCGTATGGACACCCTCTACATATTATTTTTACACCCACCAAAATTATTCCTTTTGCGTGAGTTTAAAACCGTGATGCATTCGGGGTTCAAGCCAAGATGATTACACTCTGCAATGTAAGGGGAGGGATTGTTTAAGTTACTTGGAATCTGAACTCCTTCATTCTATATAGGCTTGCATATAAAAACTTCGGTGATAAGATAGTTGAAAAACTGGACTCCATTTTATGCTGCACTTCCTTTGAACCCTTGCGATTTTGCCCTAAAGTTTTAATTTACATCATTGCTGGGATCTGAGTTCTGAAATCAGAAGCCTGTGTTGCCCTGTATTTTTGTTTTTATTATATGCACTATCATATTGGAGCTTAAAGAATAGCTTCAAAAATCTGGAATACAATACCTTAGCCAGTGTTGGTCCTAACCTATAACTGGCCATGTCATCCTTAACCGCGTGGCCTTTTTTTTGAGCTGGATATTTTTGTATATTGGTTGCAAGTTTTATTTCGGTAGGTTAAATACCAGAGTCTGGGATAGGTATCATACCTGTGGTTTAAGCATACTTTAACCAACTCGACTCGAGGGTCTTACAGTCACTACCTCATGATCAAATTTTGAAAATGTGAAATGAGTTGCTTTTCTATTCTTACACACTTTGTATGGACATAGGTAACTATACTCTAAACTGTATAAATATCTCTTGATAAAGAATGCTCAGTGAAAACAAACTGTATTTATATGGACACACATATATAAATAATTTAAGTGAGTTTTAAATTAGTGATTGCTCAGATAGCTGTGACCCTACTTTCTGTGTTAACGTAGTGTCAAAATGGCAGTCTCCCTTAGCATTTAAATGCTAAACTAATCTGCCTTGATAGGCCAGGATCGTACCAATGTTCTTCATGTCTATCATTTCAAATAAAATCTTCTACATTAACAAAATAACAAAAGTGCAGAAATGCTTTAATCTCATCGTGGTTTGCACATCTCAAATTCTCTCTGCATTCAGCTAGGGTTACCTTTAGGCAAGCCGAATGTAAGTGGGATATCATCATCGCTACCATCTTCTTTTTCTGCTATTAGAAACTAGTTCAGCTCAAAAACAAGTTGGTAATATTTTCCATGCTTAATTTATTGATATGGAGTCGACCTTTATGTTAAATCACAGGTGAGGTCTTAGGAATGCATGAAAAGGGCCAAACAGTTTTAGAATAAATATGAAAAATAGTAGTTCGAATAGATGCAACTAAAACAAATCACTACAGGTGGTTTCTTAATTACTAAAGTTGGTTTAAAGGTGGTGATGGATAATAATGCATTATCCTACCTCTGTTAAGAAAATAATTATGGAATCCCGGAGGTAGCTAAGACTCCAATTTTATATATATGTGTGTGTGTGTGTGTGTGTGTGTGTGTGTGTGTGTGTGTGTGTGTGTGTGTGTGTGTGTGTATGTGTATGTATGTATGTATTTGATTATCTTTAAAATTGATTTTTGGACATCCCTAGAATTACAAATTTACAGTGTTGATGTTTTAAAAGATGAGCATGCTTACCCATAGATTTCCTAGAGGTACCTCTAAGGAACATAGGTCTCGAATTGATATTGTAAAGGACTGTCCAATTCGATAGAAACTATGAAAAGCAAAAGGACAACACATCGTGTGAGATGTGGGTTGTATACTTGATGCTGAGTTCTAATAAGAAAATATAACTAAGTTTTGGTGGACATAACCCCAAGTATGGGGTGAACCATGTACATTGGTGTCTCCTTATGTTTGCATTTTGTACTTTTTATCTTCGCTTTTGATGATTTGATTTATCTGACTATTAATTTATTATATGATGGTATGTGATATACTTCAAGTGATGATGTTAACACAATGAATGACTTTGCATGCAAACATGAGGAGATGATTTGCACTTAATGTCTGTGTGATTATCATAAAGTGCATGTTCGATAAGTATTCATCCTTCTTGTCTACCTAGGAATTTAAGAAATGTTTGGGACATATTGAGAGGCAAGGCCTTGTTAACCTCGAGTATAATGATTTCGGTTAATGACTTTTTTGATAGGATTAAAGTGTACCTCTTGATTCATTGACCATAAACAAAAATATTTAGTCTTTCTAATAGGACATATTTTCTTAAGAGGAGGAAAATCATGGAACTCGGTTTTTTTTGTGTGTAGATCCTTTATGGCTATGGTTTAACAAATTTAATTAGAGCATTTGACCATTTAAGCAACCCTTTACTAATCGCAATTCTTTTTATGTCGAAATGTGATTAAAGGAAATTCTTAATGTATGAAATAAGTAATCTCCTATTGACACCAAACACATTTATGGATTTCTGGTATAATGTTTAGATCACACTATTTATATGATTTAAGGTTAAGATTTGTAGTGCCAACTGAAAAAGTATTAAGTTATAATTATCTAGTAAGGCCTTCTTTTCGAAACCCAAAAATATAAAGGACTATTAAAAGGTATTAATGCTTAAAAACCTTAGATCATGGGTGTGTCATGAATAGTTAACAAAGAGACATCTATATCTTGATAAGCAAATATGAACTTAGGTGAATGCTTGAAAATAAGAACTCTTGTGTGATTGTTGCAATTTTTTTTAATTTACCTATGATAAGAGGAAAAAAAAAATTAGCCGGATTTTGGGGAATGCTACACGTATTTGAGAACACAACTTTAACTCAAGTTCTCATGGACGCCAAACATGAGATTTTCATTTTGAAACCATTATCCTTAAAATGAACTCAATAGATATGGTTCATGATCTCTTTTTTTTACTCATGATTATGTGAATGGATATTGCAGGTAACAATGGGGGTCACGAGGGTGCAGAAACTAGTAAGAATGGACAAATCATACTACCTCTACTCACTGAAGTACCTCAGATTCCTATAGAGGAATTGAAAGAAGAAACAGATAAATTTGGTCCAAAATCATTGATTGGAGAGGCTTCCTATGGTCAGGTCATACTGCAGCCATTAAGTAGCTTGACATAAGCAAGCAACTCGATCAAGAATTCCTTGCACATGTAAGACATTCGAATGTTAAAATAAAAGGATTTTATTTTAAGCTCACCTGTTTTGTTGTTCCTTTTAATTCTAATATGTCAGCAAATAAATATTAAGCCCATATATCTACTTTTACTTGGTCACATGGATTTTGTAATATTATTTTAAATATGCTTGTAGGTGTCCATGGTCTCAATATTAAAAAATGAAAATGTATTGGAACTTGTTGGATATTGTGTTGAGGGAAGCCTTCGTGTGCTTGCATATGAGTTTGCAACAATGGGATCATTGCATGATATTCTTAATGGTATGTGGGAAAATGCCACACAAGTTTGTGGTGGTATTATTCTTTATTGCATGCATGAATTTTGTAGGGTCAATGGATAGTTTTCAATTTACAATCTGGCTCCATATTTTTTTTCATTACCCTAGTTGGAAATAATAAATATACTATATGAATAAAATTGTGTTTAATGAAAGTCTAGTTTTTCAGTTATGTTCTGATATGTAATCAATGCAATCTGAGTAACCAAGTGCTCACAGGTTTATCAACCGTTTAAAATTTAAAAAGGTAGAGGGTATGATGAATCCAATGTCACTTACACTGATATGTGAAAACTTGAAAAGTAATGGAATTGTAGAAACATAATTTCAAACTGGGTAGCTCACTTTAGATTGAGGTAAAAATATCAATATGAAATAAATCTCTATTAGTTCTAACTTCTAGGCATTGAATTAAGGTTGGGATGGGGTACCGTTCCAGATGAGGATAATTTA
Organism: Pseudotsuga menziesii; assembly: GCA_001517045.1. Lineage (NCBI taxonomy): Eukaryota > Viridiplantae > Streptophyta > Pinopsida > Pinales > Pinaceae > Pseudotsuga > Pseudotsuga menziesii. Next base: position 374,181 of record LPNX010525812.1, on the reverse strand, counting down.
TGATCAGATCAACAAGAATACTGATGTTTGATTTGTTCTAGATGTTCAAAATGAAAATGGTTTACCTGAAGATTATCTAAGCCTTTTCAAGCTAACATTTCATACTTCTGATCGATATTTCAATATTATATTATTAGGCTAAAAATTGAAATTAAATCTACCTTCAATACATTATTTCCTTGACAATAAAGTCAATTCAATTACATTACACATTTTGCTCGATTGAAATGTATTCTATACTAGTGACAGTGTACACAGATGGCTAGTCTTGGCCTTATTTATGAGAAATATGATGATGAATGTGCATAGACTTGTTAGGATTTTGAAGGAAAGAAGTGGAACTAACTTGGTGTACAAACCTATGCATATTTATATTTACGCAAATAATCTTGTTATTTTGTTTCAACACATTCTATGCAAATCCTTTCTTATTTTAAAAATTACTTTTATTTTTCCATTTTAAGGGGTGAGGGGTGGAGCTAGGCAAGGCTATTCATTTCTTACGTTCTCTTAGATGTAGAGTTGAATTAACAGAGATCAATGTGAGAAGATTAGATATTAAATCTTGTATTTTTTCGATTATGATTGATCTTCTTCTCACTGTACATGTTGGTAAGGCTTTATTCTCCAAAATGCTTATTAACCAATGTATTACTGTTTAAAATTATCAAGACTATCCTGCAAAGAGAAAATTTGAAAATGAAATGGGTGAGTGGAATAACTCTACATGGTTATTAATTACTTAGTCCCTTTGCTATACATTTCCTTGAATTTGTTAGATTCTAATCATGCAACAACACCATTCCAAAGAAGTTGGATGGAAAGAAACTGCGTATTCTTATTGGTCTCTTCATTTCAATAATATTCTACAAAGATTACTATAAGTACTCTTTTGTTCTATATTTTGTGGAACATTAATCATCCATACAGTATTTTTTTCTTTTCTTAGAATATTTGGAACTTTTTTAAAAGCACCAGTTTTACAAGGCAATGGGAATAATATGGGAACGACTAGCAACCATCTGATATGCATTAAGGTATCTAATATTTGCAGCCATGCATATAGAATGTGAAATACCAACTCTGTTTTAGTTAGATGAAGATTTAGAACATGTAACTTTTCCAAGATTCCACTAGGGTTGTGCTAGTTTAGGCCAGGTTTAAGGAATATGAAGGTTGCTTGGGTGTGCATAAAATTTGTGGTAAAGGTTACCCAGATCATGCATACTAGGAATCTGCAGATGTATACAAATTTTTATTTGTGCTAGGAGTTGTGATTCAGAATTTGTGAACTTTTCTTATTTCACAAGTCCAAATGTGGCAATTTGACAATAACTAGTCTGGAGAGTAAAGACATCAACATAATTCCTATTGCCATTTTCAATAGATCAGACATATATAATGTAATGTGTATATGATTGCAGAGAATGATAAGGTTGTAGTAGAGAGTAATATTGAAAGTAGTTCAGCTTCATCCCTATTGGATTCTATTTACTGAACACTTCAAAGTGGGTGACCAATAAATCATTTCAGTAGATGGGTTGATGATAGTCAACAACTTAGAGGAATGAGTAGCACTACAATAGAATTAGGAATTGAGGTAATTTTGTTTCTCAGTTATAGAGGGATCAACCAGTTGATGACACTCAATCATATTAGGCCCATGATATGACCTGATCATAGGAAAAAGGTGATGTTAGTGCCTCACAAGCTGTAGATGTTGGTACTGTAATGATATAAACTTTAAAATCATAGGAAAATGATATACAGATAACCAAGGAACATAATCAATCCCATGTTGAGGATAATACAATCTATCATCCTTTGTCGACCATTAGATACTCAAAGTTGTGTATTAATCCTTTTTACTATTATAGAGGACTTTGTAAGTTAGGTTCCCAAATTCTTAAAGGGTTCTAGCTCAATGAAAGAGCGTCTTCCTTACAAGCAGGAGGTTCGTGGTTCGATTCCTCCATGCCTTGATGATATTATAATATAGGTTAATTACTAGAAACCACTAAATTAGTGACCAAAACATGAGAGACGTGAAACTAGGCATTAAAAAGGATGCAACACATGGCACTAATGATGAACCAAACATGGTATTGATATCGTAGCAAAATAAGATGTTACTTTGGATGCAAAACATGGAACTACATAGGAAGAAAAATTTGGTGCAAGAATAGAAGAAATATTTGGGCGTCATTTTGGTAGCAAAACACGATGTAAAAATTGGTGCGAAGTTGGAAGCAACAACTGGCACATGTTTGGAAGTAAAACATGGTGCAAAATGAGATCCTAAAGTTGTAGAAAAAATGGATGCAATATTGGATGCTAATTTGGATGCTAACATGGTGCTATTAAGGATGCAAATATGGCACTAACGGGGCTGTCATTTAAGAAGTAAAAGTGGACACTCGCTAGGAAGCAAAGTAGGACATTATTTAGGAAGCAAACCTTGACATTTTTTAGGAAGCAAAGTTCGATGCTATTCTAGAAGAAAACCTTGACGTTTTTTAGGAAACAAAGTTGGATGCTATTCTGGAGCAGAAAAAGAGACACTATTTTGGACATCATAAAGGATGCTATTTAGGAAGCAAAAAAATATGTTTTTTGAGACGCTTTAAGTTTTTTCCATGACGTGTCCCATTTAGCGTCTAGTTTTACCACTCAATGTAAAAAAAAATACAGTAAAAAGGGACACTAAATGGGATGCCAATTTCAGGATTTGTTGTAGTGAAAGACTCCTCCCATCTCCAGGCATTCCCCTCTTCCTCCAATAGATTTTGGGGGAAAGGCCACCAAAACAACAACTAATACCATTTACATGATCGCAAACACCAATTTCCCTTTCATCTCATTGGCTGTGGAAGATCCACTTGATCTATCTCAGCACCACTTATGTGATGATGGAGATATTTGTAAGGTGCCTCCGGTTTTACCCCATTCCCTTTAAACCAAAGTGTGGAATCAGTTATTCCCATGAAAGACCACATTCTATCACCCCGCCTTGCTAATGACCTTCATCTTGGCAAGGGGGCATTCCTCTTTATTGTCTCAAATGGTCACCTCATGAATAACTACGTAACGGGCTCTACCTCAAGAGAGTCTATACCTGATACCACCACTATGAGTCCCTTAAGCATATTTTTTTATTTTTTAGAAGCCCCAACCATGCTTCTATATATATATATGATTGATGTATCATACTTGTACCACAAAGACTCTTACTCTCTGTCAGTAAACTATGTGTCATTCTAGATCTAGCAGACCATCGGTCATGAAGATATAGTGTTCCATGAGAATGCCATGGGTCCAATGTAGCAGCTATTCAGATCAATATTGTATTTAGCCTCTCATTGAGGCAACCAATATTGTAACAACAATTGTACATGAACAACTCTTGTATTATAGAGCTTAGATCACATTATCCTTTTGACATCGTTACGAGCATGGGGATTCCTGCCTCGTCCATATACATGTCACACATTATTTGTATCTCACACATTGATGGGAACCATATTAATACAAAAACCAAAATCCACCATGCCCCAGCCCAAAATCCTATGATGTTCGTCAACCATACGATAATAGCCTACCCTTACACATCAGGGGGTAGTATGTTAACCCAAAAAATCCCGTAATGAGCTCTACATGGCGTACACCACTTAAACAAATCTATGTATGACCCTCATTTGACCCCATTTGACCCCCACACCCTCAAGAATGTTTCATTAGAGGAAATTTCAACTCAAAATGGGCCTCCTAAAATGAACTAATAAAATAGTAGTTAAAATAATAAAATAATATTTATTAATTCTGGAGGAAGAAAAGAAAAAAGCTACTTTTTTGTTTGTATTTTTGACATATATCCCCGTTTTTTTACTCAAATTTCGATCGGGAGAGCTCATTGGATGTGGAATTAAATTCCGCATCGAACGAGTACCCACTCGGCATACTTTTGACAGACCCCGCTATCCCAAAAATAAGAAATACCTGAAAAAATGGAATGATGATGTAATCATTCCATTTTTTCAGGTATTTCTTGTTTTTGGGGTAGCGGGGTCCATCAAAAGTATGCTGAGTGGGTACTCGTTGGATGTGGAATTTAATTCTGCATCCAATGAGCTCTCCCGATCGAAATTTGAGTAAAAACACGGGGAGATATGTCAAAAGTACAAACAAAAAAAGTAGTTTCTTTATGATACCTATCCCCAAATTTATATTAAAAAAGTGTTTAAGACCTATATGATATTTCAAATTTAAAGCAATTTCATTGGCTAACACATGATGACATGGAATTTGAATAAAATTTAAAAGGCCCATTTTGAGTTGAAATTTCCTCTAATGAAAAATATGAGAAAGGGCTTAGAAACCCCTAAAAAGAGACAAAATAGCTCTCATAGGGGCTAAAACCTCCAAAAAGGGTCTAAAACCCGTCAAAGTAGCTTAAAACCCCAAAACAAGCTAAAGATTGAGCGAAAGGGGCTAAAATCCCAAAAAAGGGGCTAAATCCCCAACTCGAGGCTTAAAACCGTAAAAATCTTAAGAAAAAGTATAAGTAAAGGGGTTGGGGTCACTCTCAAATGACTCCTTCACTCCCTATCATTATGCTACCTGTGTGAGTGCCTTGAGACCATTTGAATCTCAAGCCATTCACCCTCCCTCTCCTCCATTCCCCCCTTCAGTCATAGCTCCCCATTCCTAAGAGAGGTTCTCTCCCAAGCTAGGGCATGGTGGCCCATTCCAACCAGAAGGTATAGTTGTATTTTCATGTTTTTGCTTTGGTAGATTGTAGTTTTCTAAGATTTTTTGTTTGTGGGTTTATTTCATAACACTGTCTTGCAGGTTTCCATTGATTACTTGTAGGTCTTTTGGTTTCCTAATAGTTGTATGCAGAGTTATGGATATTATGTGCAAAGGGGTTTTTCATTTTATTTTCTGTTTATTTCTTTATTTTCTTCCATTCTCATAGGAACCCTACCCTTTTGTCCTATAGACGGAAGGGATTCGTTCCTAGTCTGTAGGTAGGGTGAAATCCCTACTACAAGGGTCTTACATCACAGCTTGCTCTTTTTTCACAATAGGGAGCAAAGGCCTTGGTATTTTTTTTGTGGGATCTTCCTACATATTAGTTTGTTCAGAGCTCACTTGAACCTTTTGTTTCTTAAGCTGCGTTCCAGCCGTATTTGTATGAGTTTGCAGTTGGGAACTGATTTTTTCAAGAATCCTCTTGAATTCTACCCCTTTTTGCAATGTGTCTTCCATTGAACCAAGACAAATAATGGATGGTCCATCAAGTATACCTTTACCTTTGTCCTTGGGTTGAGCAGCAATGGCAGTAGCAAAGCTTGCTTCCTGTTCTATGCCTTCCTTTTATTTTTCCTTCTTCTAAATATTTTGTTTTATCTTAAGTTTATCTTTCCTTTCAGGAAGAGTTCTTATCATAAGATCCTTCTGGTACTTGTACAAATGAGACTTGACATTCAGATCAATTGTCTTTTTCATCGTTTCCTAAAAATCTATGGCTTCTCAGAACATGGACTCACATGGTGATTTTAATGAACTAATGCAATATAACATGCTCATGTGTAAAGAGGTTTTCCAAATAAGACAATGGGTCATGCATTCTCTTGGATTCCTCTCTCAAGTTCATAATATCAATTTCATTACCCAACAAAGTTATGTGGATAGTTTTATGTAGCAAAAGAGAGTCGAGAGAAAGAGGATATTTGGTCCAAGCCCTTTTCTTGTTCTTAGTCAACTTGGGAAAAACTCCATCAATGACAGTTTGATAGAAAAATTCCTATAGCACCATGTGGTCGGGAACTATCTTGGGAAGTAGGTGAACTATATTTCTGCCACAAATTTTTATGTAATAGAAATATTCTCCTATGTACCAGTCACCATACAATGAAATTAATTCCCTAGAACCTTTAGAGAATGCGGGAGCATCAACCTTGAAAAATTTAAAATACATTAACCTGATAAATAGGTCACAAAGCTCATAAACCTGAGGGATGAATTTATCTTCCCACATATTGGATAAATAGATATTTACAGGTGGAGACTCCTCTTTTCGAAACCAATTTAAAGTCAGGAAAGGAGAATACATGCAGAATGCATCCATAAAAAACCCAGACATATAAAAGTTTGGATTCACACTGGATGAGGTTTTCTGATACTTCTCAATTTCGTCACGCAAATTACAGGACACAATTTTCACCCGATTTAATGAATCACCTATAAGTAAAATATTGTGTTCCATAGGAAACCATTGTCTTTGAACGAGGAACAGTTTGGTAACCCATATAATGGAAAAATCATGGCTTCCAATAATCCAAAAGGTTCTTTGAACCACGAAATTGGATATACCAAAATTGAGGTAGGAATGACTAATGTTTCCAACCAGGATTTGACTACCTCTTCGTAAACGAACCTGGAGAGAGATTCATTAAAAAAATTTGACGTGAGAAGTTCTTTGGGCGGTCCCAAAGCATAATCCCTAGAAGATACATCATGATGGAAAGAATCAACAAGCATATTCTCTATGTCATGAAAGGTGCACCCCTTAGGGTCGGCATGGTCCAATGCCCGCTTGATAGGATCTGTATAGGGAATGAAAGGAGGCTTTGAAGCAATGCAATGAATATGATAACTACAAATATTGGAAAAATTAGGCTAGTCATGGGTAACAGAGGAAAGATCATCATTGTAAAGAAAAGAGTAAATTTTGGACCAGTCTAGATATAGGGTATTAGATACGCACCCACTAGTGTTAGTAAAAACAACAATGTTAGGGTATTTTTTCTTCTGATCTTGAAGAATTTTTTTGGACCTAGAGTTCCTAGACGTTGCGGGTGCCTTTTCTGATTGGATCTTGGAAACCATGTCTGATAATGAGAATTGTAATGATACATGTCTAACTTAATGAAAATCCATTTTTTAATGTCAAATACCAAACCACATATCCATTATTGCATTTGAAATAAAAATTACATAATTTTAATAAAACATACAAAATATTAAATATTAAATGTACATTGCTAAATAAAAATTAGAAAAATCCACATAGAAAATAAATAACATAAATGGTAAATTTAAAAAAAAAATAGAAAATAAATTTTATACACATTGAAATAGCTTTTATATAAAAATATTCAATTTAGAATATAATGCATATCTTAGAGTTCAATTTTATTTATAAATAGTTATTATATAATCAATATTTATTTTAATATACATAAAATAAATTAGTGATATACAAATTTTCTATTTATTTAATAATTCATAAAAAAGAAACTACACACAAATAAGCTAATAAATCTTTGATTCCTTGAAAAGAGACTAAATTGCTTGCTACCATTAACATATAGATTTTTATTGAGCACTTAATTATAATAATTTTTTTATTTTAATAAAATAAAACTAGTAAATCTTTGATTCCTCGGAAAACAAATTTTTATTGAGTAGTTTATTATGAGATGTAAATTTATTAAAACTTTAATGTAAAAATATTTCGAAAGTAAACAATAAAAATCACTAGTTGTTTGTTTAAAAAATATAAATATCTCTAAAGAATCTGATAATGAATGTGATAATACACGGGAGAATAAAAAAACGCTCAATGATGTAAGCAAAGGTCAACTGTTAAACTATTCATAATATCTATAAAAAGATTCCTTAAAATTAAAAAATTAAAACCATCGTTAGCCCAAATCTTGGAGATCATGTTGCTCTTTCAAACATAAAAATAAAATTCATCCTGCATGGAGGAATGCATTAGCCCAAATCTCTGAGATCATTTTGGTCTTTCAAACTTGGGGAGTATCTCTGAGTTCATATTCTTGTTTCCCCGTGAGTTCTTAAAAATTGGCTTTAAAAAACTCCAAAAATATTGAGGACAAAAAAAACCAGAAAACGAGGACAAAAAAATCGAAAGTATTGGGTGGCTCAAATTCTCATACATGTAGCTCAACTTCTCTAAGCATGGCTTCCTGACTTATTTTAAGGGCTTGAATCGTTACCTAGAGCCTTTTCCATAGTCATGGCATCATGCTTAAAATAATGAAAGAGAAGGAAACATAACTCGGAGCCATACATAGCTATAACCCAGAGAAGGCAAAATATGGTTAAATCATATCACATACTCGTTTTACCTGCTCCATCAAGATCTTCTTCTCAATGGAAGTTTGCAATAACATTTCAATAAAAATAAAATTGAGATGTGAGATAAAATGGAGGCTATGGATAAGATTTGAGATAAACAGTGATGGGTTAATAATGATCAATCAATTTACAGAAATGAATATTTCTAAGATTTCAAGAAAAAGGATTCAAAGGGCTTGATATCATTCATATGGAAGATGCAATAAAGCGCTTGATTGCATCCGAACATAATAGAACAGAGACAACATAAAATATTTGCAATATGAACAGAACCGAGGCAAACATAAAATACTTCCAGTCAAATTGATAGAATCAAAGAAAATATATGCGTGAGATTTTAGATAACAAGAGATTAAGAATGTTGAATGCACTGACCATGAAAAGTAGGGTTTTGTAGAAGGGTTTTTGTACCTTTGAGTTGTTCAACGGACCTTCTCTTGAACTTGAAGTTGTTTGAGATGATCCAATCCAAACCAAGCTTTTCCATGAGGCCTTTTTCCTAGCCATGGCAACATGTACCTTTGAGTTGTTCAACCGACCTTTTCTTGAGATCCTTTTCCATAGCCATGGCATCATGGTTAAAATATTGAAAGAGAAGGTAGCATAACCCAGAGCCAGAAAAATTGAGAGAGAAGGTAACATAACTCAAATTCGTTTGTAGGGAAGGGATTAAATCCTATCGGATAATCGTTTGCCCTGATCCATCAATTCTTCCAAAGAACATGCGTCATCAAGCAAAAGCACAGACGTAATCATTTTCCCTGATCCATCAATTCTTCCAAATAATAGGCGTAATCGTTTGCCCTGATCCATCAATTCTTCCGAAGAAGGTTGGCCATTTGGTGTCCGCATTGAAGAACCCGTCCCCGAGGCTCACGAAATTGAAGAAGGGGAACTTGAGCACTGGATCATAGACACGGTACGTTGGGAATAAAACCGATGACAACATGCCCAAAAGTAACCAAATCAGAGGACCCTTCACCTTTCGGAACATAATGGCATACAATGTAGACATAGTACCCTTCACGTTTCGGAACATTTAAGCCTGAGTCCTTATAAATTCACAAGGACTTGAAAGGAGGACAACGATATATATTTCTGCGTCTTCCTTCAATGGATAGTCTTTTGTTTTCATTTTTCACTTCAACTGATAGTTTTTTTCTTTTTTCAAGATTTACTTTATTCAAAATTTGGGTATCATAGTTCTAAGATTTTGTGCTTTTTCTGTTTACTTTGTGTTTTTTTGTTTTTTAGGTTTTGATTTAGTTCTTTATATGATTCAATATCCCACATTTCAGTTAGATGTACTTTTTGTTTATTAAATACTTTTATTTTTTAGATAATTGTATTGGAGAGTTTTTTAATTTATAAAAAAAGTTTTATTTTTAATATAGTTTAATTAATGTTTTAATAAAAATATAGTTTAATTCATAAAGGGTGGAGATAAAAATGTTCCACTTTATTGACATTTTTTTCTACTTTAATTCATGATTTGATAAAGAAATGGTTTAATTCATGAAAGTAAGGATACAAATATTTTACTTTATTGTCATATCCCTCAAAAACAATTTAGCTTCATATTACACAAAATCTCACAATGTCTTAATACCATAAAATTATCTATTATTAACTACATTAAAGATATTTGATTCTAAAAATCATATTAGTTAATTTGTTTTGATACAATATTTACATTTTAGAATAGCTGCAAAGAGCATCATACTTTTCATAATAACCATGTCTATATCTATTTTGAATTTTATTTGTTTTTGTTATTACATGAAATTATTATCTATTTATTTATATTTGTATGGAGGATTTGTAAATTATTATTTGAAAAGAGAATTTGAATTGTATAACATATCATTTGCATGATCCATTTGGGTTTCTCATGTTTAAGAAATTATTCCCTTTGCAAGTTTTTAAATATTATGATTCTATTAAGGTTGGTAATACTTACAACATGGTTGAAGCATTTGAAGTTTCTTCAAATATCTACTAGATTTTATTAAGGATTTAAATAGAACATTCAAATATTTTTTTTGGGGAAATTATAACTTGTTGGCCCATATTTTAAGTAACTTTTTTCAATTAATAGATTTTTAAAAATATTTTTATTATTTTAGCATATAAAATTTATTGTGAAAGTTTAGGTTACAATTATTAAATGAACTTTTACTTTAAAAGTAAATATTTATTATTATTATGGTGGTCATTCCAAGATTTGTAATTCTACAAATTCTTCTCATTCTTATGGCATGATTTTTAGTTGAAAGTGAGGGTCTAAGGCCATACCAATTTTCCCTATGGATCATGTTCAATGTGTGATTATGTCGACTACCACATAGGGCCTACAAACCTAGTCCACATTTTATTCACTAGTGTAGACACAATAAAACATCCTATAGGATCTATAGCTTGAGATTTGATTCCCAAATCATGATAAAGGACATGAGGAACCGTATATTCTTCTTAAAACCTAGAAAGACTCACTTTACACAATGTTTGTGGTTGTTTTGGATGGTGTGCATGACTTGTGACCTACAAAACCCTCTTTTAGGCCCTAATATGTGGTGCTCCTCCTCTCACAATTCCCACAATCCCAAGAATCATCATGAATGATAAAAACATTTAAATGGAACCCACACAGTAATTATAGGTGAAATATTCCTTTGTAAGAATGGTGTGGTGATTCTCTATCATGTCCATAGTCCATAACCCGTAAAATGATTTTTTAGTCCCTAAGAATGTTGGGTTCTTCCTCCGACAATCTACAAGGCCCAAAGAATCATCCACATTCCATAATGTAATACACCTTGAATTAACAATTACTATTAATTCTGTTGGAAAATACTTTAATGATTTTTTTATGCATTTGGCATATAAATGCTTCTGGACTTGTACTCACATCACATGTATTCAAATATCCTGACCTCTATCTAAGATCCACCTCGGTTTGCGTGCCTCTTCCACACTGACTCGTGTTCCTCTATCGCAATATATCCCGTGCATGTATTGGTATGATTAAGAGCCACGTGCTCCATCCATACTACATGGATGACCTTTGTACCACTGTCCGCTGTCTCGGCATAGGGCCGCCATCAGTGTCTCTTCGATCAGTTGACCATATTACAGTTTCTTTTAAGCTCTTTTCTGACTCCTAAAAGCATGAAAAGATGGTCGAGCACAGCTACTTCCTTTCCCACTTGTTAAAGTATAAAAAAGGGTGTCTACATTGTCTCATTTATCTCCTTTTGTAGACTATGTAGACCATCAAATGAAAAGGACCACCTTGGCACATTCAATCCAATATTGTTCCCCTTTGCATACTTTTATGCTTTCTCGAGTAGAGGGGCCGAACTTTACGAAAAATATCACCATGGGTTTTTGTTAAGATCTTTTCCATCCTTCTCATCAAGAAAATATCGCTGAGCAAACTTGGTTTCATTCATGCTCATAAAAGTATCTGAATGATCATCTATTAATATAGGTTTCATATTTTTCAGCTTGATTGGACTACCAATGGTAAATAAGTCTCTCATCCCCTATAGGATGTGTGAGCTCTCTTGTGTATACTTTTATCCTTTTTCGAGCACCAGATACTACCAACAAAAAGAGTGCCCACTGGAGTCTTCTTCATGCTTTCAGACTCTCTAAAAATGGAAGAACCATTGAGCATTTACTTTTGCGGGCTTACCAAAAATCCACGAGATCGTACAACAATGGTGTCTTTAGAAAACACCCCACAGATAAAAGTTTGGCAGCATTCCCACTTTGGGTTCCATTTGCCGAGAGTACTCTGCAATGTGTCTTCCTTGGATCCCATCAACACCAAAAGTATCTACCTTCCACAAGTATTTCCCATCTGTAGTGACATTCTCGGTATTATAGCTATGATCCCTTTCCCGTGAGTCAGTTTCATTTACTTCCTAGTCTGCCCTATCATCATACTCCGAATAAAGGAAGTTTGAGTCTACTACACTTCCTTTTCCCCTGTTCAAACTCCTTCCTTTACCCCCCCCATTTAGTGGGTCAATCCTCATATTGTCTCACATCTTTCGGTTATCTCCCTCACGCTTTTGGTAAAGGAAACACGATTTCCTTCACCAGGGGCATGTCTCCCTCTATCGACTACAACACATGTATTCCATATGATAGACACAAAGGTACCGATATCCTTGTTTCATTATCCTCAGTAATGAGTTCCTTGGACCACTTAAGAAGAGTCCTTAGTGGCTCTCAGGATGAATGTTTCTCACGTGCTCGACTCCAACTACATCATCGCACTATTGAGATTCATACAGGGTATTGGTACGTGAAGTATTTGGTCGAAGACCCCAGATGTCACCTGAATCTAGCACATTGATCACTCTATTTGAGGGACCCCAACAGGTTTGTGTCCCTTGTGATTTATGGGTTGCGCTGGAGATAATTTTCAGAAGCCCTAGTAGTGCTTCTATATATATTTATGATTGATGCAGCATACTTGTACCAGAGAGACTCTGACTCTCTATCAGTAAACTATGTGCTGTTCCAGATCTAGCAGACCATCAGTCATGAAGTTATAGCATTCTATGAGAATTCCATGGGTCCAATGTAGCAGTTATTCCAATCAGTATTGTATTCAACCTCTCATTGAGGCAACCACTATTATAACAATAGTTGTACATGATTGGATCTTGTACTATAGAGCTTAGATCACATTATTATTTTGACATCGTTACGAGCATGGGGATGCCCACCTCGTCCATATACATGTCACACATTATTTGTATCTCATGCATTAATGGAAACCATATTAAAACAAAAATCAAAATCCACCATGCCCCACCCATAGTCATTCCTGCCCCAAAACCAAATGGCTAAAAGAACCTTGGCTGTAGATTTTGTATGCATGGGATACTTAGATCTAGGAAGCGAAACAATATACATGATTTGAAAAGATTCACTTTTCATGGTCTCTCACATATGACTTTTGAAAATCAAGAATCGAGAATCGAGAAATGAACAATCAATCTAGAAATCATGTGGGGTTTCCATTTTCCAAAAGGAAAAGTCACAAGTTAGAAAGGAGAACAGTATTATAAATTAAAATGATGTTACCAAAATATGATATCTGAAATGTCAGAATTCAGAAATCGGAAACTAACCAAATAATCTTAATGAAATCAGAGTTTCCACTTTCCAATATCCAAAAATAAAAAAATGAAATGTTCTTTATTTGAAAGGATAAGGTTTTCAAGATCTGAAATGTCTAAAAAAAAGGATTCATGAAAATGTGGTTGTTTTGGATGGTGTGCATGACTCGTGACCTATAAAGCCCTCTTTTAGGCCCTAATATGTGGTGCTCCTCCTTTCACAATTCCCACAACCCCAAGAATCATCGTGAATGATAAAAACATTTAAATGGAACCCACACAGTAATTATTGGCAAAATATTCCTTTGTAAGAATGGTGTGGTGATTCTCTATCATGTCCATAGTCCATAACCCGTAAAATGATTTTTTAGTCCCTAAGAATATTGGGTTCTTCCTCCGACAATCTACAAGGCCCAAAGAATCATCCACATTCCATAATGTAATACACCTTGAATTAACAATTACTATTAATTCTGTTGGAAAATACTTTATTAATTTTTTTATGCATTTGGAATATAACTACTTCTGGACTTGTACTCATATCACATGTAGTCAAATCTCCTAACCTCTATCTGAGATCCACCTCGGTTTGCATGCCTCTTCCACACTAACTCGCGTGCCTCTCTCACAATCTATCCCATGCATGTATTGGTATGATTAAGAGCCACCTGCTCCATCCATATTACATGGATGACCTTTGGACCACTGTCCGTTGTCTTGACATAAGGGCACCATCAGTGCCTCTTCGATTAGTTGACCATATTAGAGTTTCTTTTAAGCTCTTTTATGACTCCTAAAAGAATGAAAATATGGTTGAGCATGGCTACTTCCTTTCCCACTTGTTAAAGTACAGAAAATGGTGTCTACATTGTCTCATTTATCTCCTTTTGTAGACTATGTAGACCATCAAATGAAAAGGACCACCTTGGCACATTCAAGCCAAGACTGTTCCCCTTTGCATACTTTTATGCTTTCTCGAGCAGAGGGGCTGAACTTTATGAAAAATATCACCATAGGTTGTCGCTAAGATCTTTTCAATCCTTCTCATCAAGAAAATATCACTGAGCAAACTTGGTTTCATTCATGATCATAAAAGTATCTAAATGATCATCTATTAGTATAGTTTCAATCTCTTTTATCCTGATTGGACTACCAATGGTAAAGAAGTATCTCATCCCCTACAGGCTGGGCGAGCTCTCTTATGTATAATTTTATCCTTTTTTGAGCACCGGATACTACCAACGAAAAAGAGCCCCCACTGGAGTCTTCTTCATGCTTTCAGACTCTCTAAAAATGAAAGCACCATCGAGCATTTACTTTTGCGGGCTCGCCAAAAATCCATGAGATCTACCAAATGGTGTCTTTAGATAGCAGCCCATAGATAAAAGTTTTGCACCATTGCCACCTTGGGTCTCCTTTGCTGAGAGTACTCTGCAATGTGTCTTCCTTGGATCCCATCAACACCAAAAGTATCTACCTTCCACAAATATTTCCCATCTGTAGTGAAATTCCTAGTATTACAGCTATGATCCCTTTCCCATGAGTTAGTTTCATTTGCTTCCTGGTCCTCCCTGTCATCATACTCTAAAAAAATGAAGTTTAAGTCTACTACACTCCCTTTGCCCCTGTTCAAACTCCTTCCTTTATCCCCCCCATTTAGTGGGTCAGTCCTCATATTGTCTCACGTCTTTTGGTTATCTCCCTCATGCTTCTGGTCAAGGAAACACTATTGCCTTGACTAGGTGCAAGTATCCCTCTATCGACTACAACACATGTATTCCATATGATAGACACATAGGTCCCTATATCCTAGTTTCATTAAGCTCACTAATGAGTTCCTTGGACCACTTAAGACGAGTCCTTAGTGCCTCTCAGAATGAATGTTTCGCACGTGCTTGACTTGAGCTACATCATTGCACTGTTGAGATTCATACAGGGTGTTGGTTGGCGAAGTATTTGGTCGAGGACCCCAGATGTCACCTGAATCTAGCACATTGATGACTCTATTTGAGGGACCCCAACAGGTTCGTGTCCCTTGTGATTTCTGGGTTGCGCTGGAGATAGTTTTCAGAAGCCTTAGTAGTGCTTCTATATATATTTATGATTGATGCAGCATACTTTTACCATAGAGACTCTGACTCTCTATCAGTAAACTATGTGTCATTCAAGATCTAGCAGACCATCAGTCATGAAGTTATAGCATTCCATGACAATGGCATGGGTCCAATGTAGTAGTTATTCAGATCAAAATTGTATTCAGCCTCTCATTGAGGCAACCACTATTGTAACAATAGTTGTACATGATCGGCTCTTGTATTATAGAGCTTAAATCACATTATTATTTTGACATCGTTACAAGAATGGGGATGCCCGCCTCGTCCATATACATGTAACACATTATTTGTATCTCATACATTGATCGAAACCATATTAAAACAAAAAGAAAAATCCACCATGCACCACCCTAGGAAGAACCATCTCTTCCAATAAAATCCTATGATGTTCATTAGCCATACGATGAGATCCTGCCCTCACACATCAGGGGGCAATCTGTTAACCCAAAAAATCCCATAATGAGCTCTACGTGACCTACACCACCTAAACACATCTATGTATGACCCTCATTTGACCCCATTTGACCCCCACACCCTCAAGAAGGTTTAAAAATATGAAAACGGGCTTAAAAACTCCTAAAAAGAGCCAAAATAGCTCCCATAGGGGCTAAAGCCTCCAAAAAGATGCTAAAACCCTCTCAAAGGAGCTTAAAACCCTGAAACGATCTAAATATTGATCAAAAGGGGATAAAATCCCAAAAAAGGTGCTAAATACCTAACTCAAGACTTAAAACCCTAAAAATATTGAGAAAAAGTATAAATAAAGGGGTGGGGGTCACTCTCAAATGACTCCTTCACTCCATATCATTATGCTACCTACGTGAGTTCCTTGAGACTATTTGACTCTCAAGCCATTCACCCTCCCTCTCCTCCATTCCTCCCTTGAGCCATAGTTCCCCATTCCTAAGAGAGGCGCTCTCCCCAGCTAGGGCATGGTGGCCCATTCCAACGTGAAGGTATACTTGTCTTTTCATGTTTTTGCTTTGGTAGATTGTAGTTTTCTAACATTTTTTGTTTGTGGGTTTATTGCTTAACACTATCTTGCAGGTTTCCATTGATTACTTCCAGGTCTTTTGGTTTCCTAATAGTTGTATGTAGAGTTGTGGAGCTTATGTGTAGAGGGGTTTTTCATTTTGTTTTCTGTTTCTTTCTTTCTTTTCTTCCATTCTCATAGGAACCCTACCCTTTTGTCCTATACACAGAAGGGATCCATTCCTAGTCTGTAGCTAGGGTGAAAGCCCTACTACAAGGGTCTTGCATCATAGCTTGCTTTTTTTTCCCAATACGGAGCAAAGGCCTTGGTATTTTTTTTTGTGGGATCTTCCTACATATTAGTCTGTTCAGAGCTCACTTGAACCTTTTGTTTCTTAAGCTATGTTCCAGCCGTATCTGTATGAGTTTTCAATTCAGAACTGATTTTTTCAAGATCCCTCTTGAATTCTACCCCTTTTTTAAATGTGTCTTCCATTGAACTAGGATAAGGAATGGATGGGCCATCAAGTATACCTTTAGCTTTGTCCTTGGTTTGAGCAGCAATGGCAGTAGCAAAGCTTGCTTCTTGTTCTCTGTCTTCCTTTTATTTTTCCTCCTTCTAAATATTTTGTTTTATCTTAAATTTATATTTCCTTTCACGCAGAGTTCTTATCATAAGATCCTTCTGGTACTTGTATAAATTAAACTTGACATTCAGATCAATTGTCTTATTCATGGCTTCCTAAAAATCTATGGCTTCTTGAAACATGGAATCACATGGTCATTTTCATGAACGTAATGCAATATAACATGCTCATGTGTAAAGAGGTTTTCCAAATAAGCCAGTGGGTCATGCATTCTCTTGGATTCCTCTCCCAAGTTCATGATGGAAATTTCCTTACCCAACAGAGTTGTGTGGCCGGTGTTAAGTAGCATAAGAGAGTCAAGAGAAATAGGAAATTTGGGCTAAGCCCTTTTCTTGTTCTTAGTCAACTTTGGAAAAACCCCAGCGATGACAGTTTGATAGAAAAATTCCTATGGCACCATGTGGTCGGGAACTATCTTGGGAAGTAGGTGAACTGCATTTCTTCCCCAAATTTTTATGTAATAGAAATATTCTCCTACGTACGAGTTTCCATACAATGAATTTAATTCCCTAGCACCTTTACAGAATGCGGGAGCATCAACCTTGAAAAATTTAAAATACATTGACCCGATAAATAGGTGACAAAGATTGTAAACCTAAGGGGTTAATTTATCTTCCCACATATTGGATAAATAGATATTTACAGGTAGAGCTTCCTCTTTCTAAAACCAATTCAAATTCAAGAAAGGAGAATACAAGCAGAATGCATCCATAAAAAACCCAAACATATAAAAGGTTGGATTTGGGCTGGACGAGGTTTTCTGATACTTCTCAATTTCATCTCGCAAATTGCATGACACAATTTTCCTCCAATTGAATGAATCACCTATAAGTAAAATATTGTGTTCCATAGGAAACCACTATGCTTTGAATGAGGAATAGTTTGGTAACCCATATAATGGAAAAATCATGGCTTCCAATAATGGGAAAGGTTCTTTGAACCAAGAAATTGGATATTCTAAAATTGAGGCAGGAATGACTAATGTTGGATCATCCAACCAGGATTTGACTACCTCTTCGTAAATGAACATGGAGAGAGATTCATAAAAAAAAATTGACATGAGAAGTTGTTTGGGCAGTCCCAAAGCATAATCCCTAGAAAATACATTAGGATGGAAAGAATCAACGAGCGTATTCTTTGTTTCATGAAAGGTGCGGCCCTTAGGGTCGACATGGTCCAATGCACACTTGACAGGAATTGTATAAGGAATGAAAGGAGGCTTGGCAGCAATGCAATAAATATGATAACTACAAATATTGGCAAAAGCGGGCTGTTTGTGGGTAATAGAGGAAAGATCGTCATTGTAAAAAAAGAGTAAATTCTCGGCCAGTCTAGATATATGGTATTAGATACGTGCCCACTAGTGTTAGTAAAAACACTGATGTGGGGGTATTTTTTCTTGTGCTATTAAAGAGTTGTTTTGGACCTAGAGTTCCTAGACATTGTGGGTGCCTTTTATGATTGGATCTTGGAAACCATGTCTGATAATGATGTGAGTTCAAACATAATAGGAAAATTGGTCACGCAATGAAAACGTTCAGAATACTGCAAATCCATGCGCTGGGACAAAGAGAAAATGCACAGTAAAAAACCCAAGCACGGCGAAAAAGAACAGGTAAAAATGGTAAAACAACACTCATAACTTTGAACATTAAAAACACAAAACCAAATGGCTAAAAGAACCTTGGCTATTCTGTATGCATGGGAGACTGAGATCTAGGTAGTGAAACAATATACATGATTTGAAAAGATTTACTTTTCATGGTCTCTCACATCCAAGTTTTGAAAATTGAGAATCAAGAAACAAAAAATCAATCTAGAAATCATGCGGGGTTTCTGATTTCTGAAAGGAAAAGTCAGAAGTCGGAAAGGAGAATAGTATTATAAATTAAAATGATGTTACCAAAATCTGATATCTGAAATGTCAAAAATAAAAAATCAGGAACTAACCAAATAATCTTAATGAAATTAGAGTTTCCAGTTTCCAATATCCAAAAATAATAAAATTAAATGCTCTTTATTTGAAAGGATAAGGTTTCCAAGATCCGAAATGTCAAAAATTGAAAATCATGAAACGGACTTCAACTTACCACCAGAAAAAGCATTTCTTCGTTCTGATTTCGGAAAGCAAGGATCGAAAAATCTAAAAAGTTTGGAAATAAATAAAAATGTCCCGAAATCCAAAAAAAATCCCAAAAAAATGAGGTTTACTGAAGGAATTTATTCAATCCACACAAAATAACAAAGAAATTACAACTTCATAACTTCCCTGAGTGAACTATGGCTATAAAACTAGTCAATGGGGGCCCCTATTTTGATGACTCAAAATGGGGATCTCTTGTAGGTAGCAACAAGGCCTTACTGTCATGATTTATTTGGAAAGAGAGTTATAAGGCCTCTATGAAAATATATTGAGCGTTATCATTTTTTACCAATGTTGTGACGGTTTTGATTCTAACTTGATTTTATAGTTCATTTTTTTTGCAATATTGTATTGTGGCCATGAGGCCTTTTTCCTGTTACATTTGTTTCTTGAAAAGGGCCATAGAGCCACTTGCAAATAATTTATTATTATCTAACTTTGATAGAAAATTTTATGGGATTTATCCCGTGAGGAATTTATATTTATGGTCTTGGATATTATTTTGATTTTTACATAGTCATTTTCCTTAGAACGATAGTTAGTAGGTTTGGGGAAAAAATATTATAAAGGATAAATTAAATATTTTTAGGTCCAAAGACTGCCACCCTGTCATTCTTGTTTTATAAAGAAAAAAGGGTCATAAGTCCACTATCAACGATATTTTTTTGTAAAGGCTTTAGTATTTTTGGAAAGACCCGTGAGGGTTTTCACATTTTCAGTTTAGAAACTCATCTTAAGTTTATGGTTTGTATTTAAAGAAAAATATATTGGTTGTGAGGCCTTTACCCTACCACATTTAGTTTAAGATAAATTTGTAAGGCCATCATTCCATCTTGATAAAGACCATATACTTCCTATTTGTAAATATTTAAGTAATTAAAAAATACAATGTTATTGTGAAAATAATTAATCCCTAAGGTTGTGACGTATTTGTTATGTAATGATAACATTAAAGATGATAATTTCAAAATGGTTTATGGACTATAGCTTCATCCTTTCGATAATATCT
>LPNX010525812.1:328097-345760 GCA_001517045.1 Pseudotsuga menziesii | reverse complement strand
TTCTTTCTTCCTCCAAAATTAATCAATATTATTTTATTATTTTAACTATTATTTTATTATTATCCTTAGGAGGCCCATTTTAGACCCCAAAATTCCTCTAATGAAACTGCTCTACACTATCCTACTCTATTCTAGCCTACTATACTCGAGCCTAATATTGCATATCCAAATCTATCCTAACCTTTTGTAGCCTAGCGTGCTATTTGCTAGCATAGCATACTCTAACATACTCTAGCCTAGCATACTCTAGCCTACTCTATCCTAGCTAAGCCTAGTTTAGGCTAAGCTACTATACTCTACTCTATCCTAGTCTACTCTATCCTAGCCTACTATAGCCTAACTTACACTATGCTAGCTTAACTTACTCGACCCTAGCCTAACGAGCTATATACTATCCTAATCTAGCCTAAATTACTATATTCTTTGCTACTCTAGCCTACCCTAACCTAGCCTATTTTAGCCTATGCTAACCTAGGCTACGATAGTTTATCCTAGCCTATTCTAGCCTATCCTAGCCTACTTTATCCTATCTCATCATACTCTATCCTAACCTACTCTAACCTAGACTACTCTAGCCTAGCTTAACCTACTCTAATCTAGCCTAACCTACTCTAGCCTAGCTTAACGTACTGTAAGCTAGCCTAACCTACTCCATCCTACCATACTCTAGCCTACTCTAGTCTATCCTACCGTACCTACTCTATCTTAACATACTCGTTCCTAGCTTAACCTACTTTAATCTAGCCTAACCTACTCTAGCCTAGCTTAAACTACTCTAAGCTAGCCTAACCTAGTCTATCCTACCCTAGTCTATCCTACCCTAGTCTAGCCTACCCTAGTCTAGCCTACTCTAGTCTAGCCTATCCTAGCCTACTTTATCCTAACATACTCTAACCTAGATCAACCTACTCTAATCTAGTCTAACCTAATCTAGCTTAGCTTAACCTACTCTAAGCTAGCCTAACCTACTCTAGCCTACCCTAGTCTAGCTTACCCTAGTCTAGCCTATTCTAATGTAGCCTAACCTACACTAGCCTAGCCTAGAGTATCCTAACCTATCCTAACCCCCTCTAGTATTCTATATCTTAGCCCAACCTACTCTTTCCTAACCTAGCATATCATATACTACTCTAGCCTAGTCTAGTCTAACCTAGCCTACCCTTTCCTACTATATCCTAGCTTACTCTTGCCAAGATTAATGTATTCTAGCCTATCCTCAACTACTCTAGACTATCCTACTCTATTCTAGCCTACTATGCTCGAGCCTAATATTGCATATCCAACTATATCCTAACCTTTTGTAGCCTAGCCTGCTATTTGCTAGCGTAGCATACTCTAACATACTCTAGCCTAGCATAACCTAGCCTACTCTATCCTAGCTAAGCCTAGTTTAGGCTAAGCTACTATACTCTACTCTATCCTAGTCTACTCTATCCTAGCCTACTATAGCCTAACTTACACTATGCTAGCTTAACTTACTCGACCCTAGCCTAACGAGCTCTATACTATCCTAATCTAGCCTAAACTACTATATTCTTTGCTACTCTAGCCTACCCTAACCTAGCCTATTTTATCCCATCCTAACCTAGGCTACAATAGTTTATCCTAGCCTATTCTAGCCTATCCTAGCCTACTCTAGCCTATCTCATCCTACTCTATCCTAACCTACTCTAACCTAGGCTACTCTAGCCTAGGTTAACCTACTCTAATCTAGCCTAACCTACTCTAGCCTAGCTTAACCTACTCTAAGCTAGCCTAGCCTACTCTATCCTACCCTACTCTAGCCTACTCTAGTCTATCCTACCATGCCTACTCTATCTTAACATACTCCTTCCTAGCTTAACCTACTTTAATCTAGCCTAACCTACTCTAGCCTAGCTTAAGCTACTCTAAGCTAGCCTAACCTAGTCTATCCTACCCTAGTCTAGCCTACCCTACTCTAGCCTACTCTAGTCTAGCCTATCCTAGCCTACTTTATCATAACATAATCTAACCTAGATCAACCTACTATAATCTAGTCTAACCTAATCTAGCTTAGCTTAACCTACTCTAAGCTAGCCTAACCTACTCTAGCCTACCCTAGTCTAGCTTACCCTAGTCTAGCCTACTCTAATGTAGCCTAACCTACACTAGCCTAGCCTAGAGTATCCTAACCTATCCTAACCCCCTCTAGTATTCTATATCTTATCCCAACCTACTCTTTCCTAACCTAGCATATCCTAGACTACTCTAGACTAGTCTAGTCTAACCTAACCTACCCTTTCCTACTATATCCTAGCTTACTCTTGCCAAGATTAATGTATTCTAGCCTATCCTAAACTATTCTAGACTATCCTACTCTATTCTAGCCTACTATACTTGAGCCTAATATTGCATATCCAAATCTATCCTAACCTTTTGTAGCCTAGCCTACTATTTGCTAGCATAGCATACTCTAACATACTCTAGCCTAGCATAACCTAGCCTACTCTATCCTATCCTTTTATACCCTTCATTAACCTATCCTACTCTAGCCTTACCTAGCTTAACCTACTCTATCGTAGCATAGCTTAACCTACTCTATCCTAGCCTATCTTAACCTACTCTAGCCTTTCCTAACCTACTATAGAATGTCCTACTCTAGGATAGCCTACTCTAGCCTAACCTATTATGGCCTAGCATATTCTAACCTACTTTATCCTAGCCTAGCCTAGAGAAGCATACCCTATGTTAACCTATCCTACTCTAGCATAACCTAGCCTACCTATCTTAGCCTACTCTACCCTAGTCTATCTTACCCGAGTCTAGTCTACCGTACTCTAGCCTATTTTAGCCTAGCGTACTCTAGTCATTCCTAGTGTAGCATACTCTGCCCTACTGTACTCTAGACTAGCACATTCTATCCTATCTTAGCCTACTCCACTATAGGATAGCCTATCTTAGCCTAGCCTACTCTAGTCTATCCTAACCTACTCTACTCTACTCTAGCTTAGACTAATCTAGCCTACACTATTCGAGCCGACTCTATCTTGGCCTATTCTTTCCTAGCCTATCCCACTTTATCCTAACCTAGCCTAGTTTACTCTAGCCTAGCCTAGCCTAGCCTAGCGTGGCCTAGCCTACTCTAGCCTAGCCTAGTCTAACCTAGCCTACCCTAGCCTACTCTATCCTAGCTTACTCTAGCCTAGCTTTACCTCCTATAGCATAGCCTAACCTACTCACGACTAGCCTACTCTAGTATATCATACTCTATCCTACTCTACTCTACTCTACTCTAGCCTACTCTACTACTCTAGCTTATTCTATGCTAACGTAGGATAAGCTAGCCTAATCTAACCTAGCCTAGGCTAAACTAACCATAGTCTAGCCTAATTTAACCTAACCTTTAACACATTACATTACCCTAGCATTCATTAAGATAAACTTCCTACATTTTCCTACTCTAAGCTAGTCTATCCTAGCTTATCTTATTATATCCTAGCTTACCCTAAGCAAGGACCCTAACCACATTCTTATCTTGAAGAGGTTAAACATGACAATTGTAACGATACTATGTCTAACTTAATGAAAATCCATTTTTTAATGTGAGATACCAAACCGCATATCTGTTATTGCATTTGAAATAAAAGTTACATATTTTTAATAAAACATACAAAATATTAAATGTACATTGCTATAGAAAAATTAGACAAATTCACATAAAAAATAACTAAAATAAATGGTAAATTTAAACAAAGAAATAGAAAATAAACTTTATACACATTGAAATAGCTTTTATATAAAAATATTCAATTTAGAATATAATGCATATCTTACAATTCAATTTGAATTGTAAATAGTTATTATATAATCAATATTTATTTTAATGTACATAAAATAAAATAGTGATATACAAATTTTCTATTTATTTAATAATTCATAAAAAGGAAACTATACCCAGATAAACTAATAAATCTTTGATTAGTTGAAAAGAGACTAAATTGCTTGCCACCACTAACATATAGATTTTTATTGAGCAGTTAATTATAATAAATCTTTTATTTTAATATACTAAAACTAATAAACCTTTGATTCTTGGAAAAAAAGTAATAATTAAATTTTATATCAGAATGAAATATTCTAACAAGACAAAACTAATAAATCTTTGATTCCTTGGAAAACAATTTTTTATTGATTAGTTTATTATGAGATGTAATTTATTAAAATTTAATGTAAGAAAAGGTCAACGGTTAAACTATTCATAATATCTATAAAAAGATTCTTTATAATTAAAAAATTATTAAAAAATTAAAACCATCGTTATTGAGATCATGTTGCTCTTTCAAACATAAAAATAAAAATCATCCTGAATAGAGGAATGCATTAGCCCAAATCTCTGAGATCATTTTGGTCTGTCAAACTTGGGGAAGCTTGGGGAGTATCTCTGAGTTCATATTGTTGTTTGCCGTTATTTCTTAAAATTGGCTTAAAAAAATCCAAAAATATTGAGGACAAAAAAAACCAGAAAATGAGGACCAAATTGAGGAAAAAAAATCGAAAAAATCCCGAAAGTATTGGGTGGCTCAAATTCTCATACATGTAGCTCAACTTCTCTAACCATGGCTTCCTGACTTATTTTAAGGGCTTGAATAGTTACCTGGAGCGTTTTCCATAGGGCAGGGCATCATGCTTAAAATAATGAAAGAGAAGGAAACATAACCCGGAGCCATACATAGCTGTAACCCAGAGAAGGCAAAATATAGTTAAATCGTATAACATACTCGTTTTACCTGCTCCATCAAGCTCTTCTTCTCGATGGAAGTTTGCAATAACATTTCAATAAAAATAAAATTGAGACGTGAGATAAAATGGTGGCTATGGATAAGATTTGAGATAAACAGTGATGGGTTAATAATGCTCAATCAATTTAAAGAAATGAATATTTCTAAGATTTCAAGAAAAGGGTTTCAAAGGGCTTGATATCATTCATATGGAAGATTGCATCCGAACAGAATAGAACAGAGACAACATAAAATATTTGCAATCTGAACAGAACCTAGCCAAACATAAAATACTTCAAATTGATAGAACCAAAGAAAATATATGCGTGAGATTTTAGATAACAAGAGATTAAGAAGGGCTTGATATCATTCATATGGAAGATTGCATCCGAACAGAATAGAACAGAGACAACATAAAATATTTGCAATCTGAACAGAACCGAGCCAAACATAAAATAGTTCAAATTGATAGAATCAAAGAAAATATATGCGTGAGATTTTAGATAAGAAGAGATTGAGAATGTTGAATGCACTGACCATGAAAAGTAGCATTTTGTAAAAGGGTTTTTGTACCTTTCAGTTGTTCAACCGACCTTCTCTTGACCTTCTCTTGAAGTTGTTTGAGACGATCCAATCCAAACCAGGCTTTTCCATGAGGCCTTTTCCCTAGCCATGGCAACATGTACCTTTGAGTTGTTCAACCGACCTTTTCTTGAGATCCTTTTCCATAGCCATGTCATCATGGTTAAAATATTAAGAGAGAAGGTAACATAACCCAGATGAAGAAAAATTGAGAGAGAAGGTAACATAACTCAAATTCGTTTGTAGAGAAGGGATTAAATCGTATCGGATAATCGTTTGTCCTGATCCATCAATTCTTCCAAAGAAAAGGCGTTATCAAGCAAACGCACAGACGTAATCATTTGCCCTGATCCATCAATTCTTCCAAAAAACAGGCACAATCGTTTGCCTTGATCCATCAATTCTTCTGAAGAAGGTTGGCCGTTCGGCGTCCGCGTTGAAGAACCCGTCGCCGAGGCTCACGAAATTGGAGATGTGGAACTTGAGCACTGGATTGTAGACACGGTACGTTTGGAATAAAACCGATGGCAGCAAGCCCAAAAGTAACCAAATCAGAGGACCCTTCACCTTTCGGAACATAATGGCATACAATGTAGACAGAGTACCCTTCACGTTTCAGAACATTTAAGCCTGAGTCCTTATAAATTCACAAGGACGATATATCTTTCTGCATCTCCCTTCAACGAATAGTTTTTAGTTTTCATTCCTCCCTTCAACGGATAGTTTTTTTTCTTTTTTGAAGATTTACTTTATTCAAGATTTGGGTATCATTGTTCTAAGATTTTGTGCTTTTTCTGTTTACTTTGTGTTTTTTGGTTTTTTAGGTTTTGATTTAGTATTTTATATGATTCAATATCTCACATTTCAGTTAGATGTTCCTTTTGTTTATTAAATACTTTTATTTATTAGATAATTGTATTGGAGAGTTTTTTAATTTATAATTTTTTTTTTACTTTTAATATAGTTTAATTAATGTTTTAATAAAAATATAGTTTAATTCATAAAGGGTGGAGATAAAAATATTCCACTTTATTGTCATTTTTTTCTACTTTAATTCATGATTTGATAAAAAAATGGTTTAATTCATGAAAGTAAGGATACAAATATTTCACTTTATTGTCATATCCCTCGAAAACAATTTAGCTTCATATTATACAAAATCTCACAATGTCTTAATACCATAAAATTATCTATTATTAACTACATTAAAGATATTTGATTCTAAAAATCATATTAGTTAATTTGTTTTGATACAATATTGAAATTTTAGAATACCTACAAAGAGCATCATATTTTTCATAATAACCATGTCTATATCTATTTTGAATTTTATTTGTTTTTGTTATTACATGAAATTATTATCTATTTATTTATATTTGTATGAAATTACATTATAAGCTAATATATAATAATTGGATCACTTTGTAAGATAATGAATGAAAAAATATATTTTAGTTTCATTTTCTATTCATAAGGAAGATTAGAAGAAACTCTTCTTAACTCATTTATATTTGACACTTTGTTATTTGATGGAGGATTTATAATTTTTTTTTTTTAACAGAAACTGAGAAATTTTTTGATTGATTAAAAAAGGCTATAGCCCAGCCAAGCGTACAAAGAGGAATTCTGAAATAGAAGGCTGATGACCTCTCTTAAAGCAGTCAACCTTCTTAACAATGCTTGGAGAGGTGAATCCCAAATTTTTCTCATGCTATTTTGAGAAAATGACTGTTTCCAGGAGTAGACTCTCACGAATTGTGAGCAAAGAAGAATACAGAAACAAAACATTAAACAGGCAGAGAGGAGTGCCCCTTAATGAAAGGATCCAATTTCTTCTGAGAGCCCGCGCTGATGTTTGAGGCTGCTTCCTTTTCTCTTCATTCTTTTTTTTTTTCTCCTCTGGTGAGGGGAGGAGAAGGGGCTGAAAAGTCTTCGGATTCGGAGGTTTCCTCTGGCGAAGGGATCAAGGATGCCGATCCTGCCTGAACTAGAGTCTCGCGAATCAAAACGTTGGGATCTTTTTTTGAACCTAGCGAGGCCGGTTTTGGAGAAATCTGTTCAGCTACCGTCGAGGAGCTAATGGGGCCAGAGTTGCCCTCATCGTGGATAGCTGCAACTTCAGGTTCTTATGCTTCATCTTCTTGAAGTACTGCAAAAATATTTTTGTTTTCCGGCCGTCGAACCTTTGCAGAAGAATTTTGCTGAGACGTGTGAGGCTCCTTTCGCCCGGGAGGACAGCAGCTATTAGAAACTGTCTGGAACTCTATATCGTTGGAAGCTGGGGGATTTGCTGGTTTCTGTGGTTCTGCAAGCTTGGGGAAGCTTTTAGAAAAGTGGCCGTATACATGACAGAAGTTGCATTTAAAGGGGATCTGCTCATAATCCAGTTCTTGAATGTGGCTCCATTCTCCTAAAGTGAGCTTTAGGGCCTTCGGAAGCCCTTCCTCTAGATTCACCTCTACGCAGATACGGGCACATCTGTACTGACTCCCTTTTAGCTCTGCAGTATCTAGATAGAGGCCTACCTTATTACCAATGTCAATCAGAGTACTTTTCCCCCAAATATGAAGAGGAAGGTTAGGGAGTCTTACCCAGACTAGAGCGACAGTGATCTCTGCTTCTGGGTTGAACCCCAGAGACCAAGGGGCTAAGAATAGACCTCTCGAGCCCATGAAAAAAGGGCCCAAATGGAAGACAAGATCTCTTTCTTATGTATTTGAGAACAGGAATACAAAAAAACCTCAACCGACTGCAAAGAGAGAGACTTGACTTTGCAGCAGAGGGTTCCAATGTTCTGGAATCCAGATCTCCAATGCCTTAGCGCTGGGCCACAACCCTATGAACTTGCCAATGAGGGATTTCTTAGAGAGGGGGAGAGATTTCTGGCATGGATCCGAACGAGAGAGCTCTAAAGAAGGGATCTCATCCATCTTTTTCATGAACTTGGAAGAAGAATGAGAGGCTGTCTGAGGAGCGACAGCTTGAACAAGGGCCTCGAAGGCGGTGAGCTGGGCATGTGAGCCCATTTTTTGAGAGAAATACACGCTAAAGAAAACTTGAAGAAACGGCAGCAACCCACGATGAAAAAAATGGCAGCGAACCCCGCGCTGAGAACGAGCCCGACCTGAGGACGAGGAGCAGCCTGCGATCCAGCCAAGCTTGGCTCTGCGCAGGAGAGGAGGCGACGGCTAGGGAAACCCTAGATGCGGATGAAGAGCCACTCCGTCATTCCGTTTCGATGTTAGGATTTATAAATTATTATTTGAAAAGAGAATTTGAATTGTATAACATATCATTTGCATGATCCATTTGGGTTTCTGGTGTTTAAGAAATTATTCCCTTTGCATGTTTTTGATATCTTATGATTCTATTCTTTTAAGGTTAGTAATACTTAAAACATTGTTGAAGCATTTGAAGTTGCTTCAAATATCTACTAGATTTTATCAAGGATTTAAATATCCCGATCAAATATTTTTTTGGGGGGAAATTATAACTAGTTGGCCCATATTTTAAGTAACTTTTTTCAATTAATAGATTTTTAAAATTATTTTTAATATTTTAGCATATAAAATTTATTATGAATATTTAGGTTACAATTACTAAATGAACTTTTGCTTTAAAAGTAAATATTTATTATTATTATGGTGGTCATTCAAAGATTTGTAATCGGAAAAATTCTTGTCATTCTTATGGCATGATTTTTAGTTGAAAGTGAGGGTCTAAGGCCATACCAATTTTCCCTATGGATCATGTTCAAAGTGTGATTATGTAGACTACCACATAGGGCCTACAAACCTATTCCACATTTTATTGACTAGCGTAGACACAATAAAACATCCTATAGGATCTATAGCTTGAGTTTTGATTCCCAAATCATGATAAAGGACGTGAGGAACCGTATGTTATTCTTAAAACCTAGAAATACTCACTTTACATGAAGTTTGTGGTTGTTTTGGATGGTGTGCATGACCCATGACCTACAAATCCCTATTTTAGGCCCTAAGATGTGGTGCTCCTCCTCTCATAATTCCCACAAACCTAAGAATCATTATCAATGATAAAAACATTTAAATGGAACCCACACAGTAATTATAGGAAAATTATTCCTTTGTAAAAATGGTGTCGTGATTCTCGATCATGTCCATAGTCCATAACCCGTAAAATGATTTTTTAGTCACTAAGATTGTTGGGTTCTTCCTTAGACAATCTGCAAGGCCCCAAGAATCATCCACATTCCATAATGTAATACACCTTGAATTAGAAATTACTATTAATTGTGTTGGAAAATAATTTATTGATCTTTTGTATTATTTTTGACACAAAGGTAAAAAAATTAAAACAGTTTGTAATAAAACACATCTTTATTTAATAAAATATGTTGAAGAGAGACAAGAGTGGATATATAAATTGAAGAGTGTCTTTTGACCCACAAGAGGAAAAATACAAGTGGAAAAAACCACTATGTAAGAACTCAATATGTAAGAGGCATCATCCCCAAAATGATGTTTGCACTACTAGTTTAGTGCTAAAGAGCATGAGTCTCATAAATGACCAAGTCATAGGAAAACTAATATATACTATTATGTCCATGAGCACCAGGAGGATAGTATTAGATGGGGATTAATATATCTAAAATGAAAGAGATGGCACATTGAAATATTTGTTTCTTGTGGGTCAACGAACGGGTTCAAGGGTTCTAGACCAAGTAATTTGGCTGCTTTGGAACTTGGATGGGAGGAACAAATTCTTCACTTTTGTTTTCCCATAATTGGTTCCAGGTTCCTACTCTATTTTCTTATGATTGATTTTAGTTGCAGTGGAATGTGAATTTTAATGTTGAGTTGTAGTTATAGTTATAAGAAGTAGTGTTTATGCATTTTATGTAGTATTATGCAGACTCATCAATTATAAATCATTCAAGTATTGGATTAGTTCCTTAAGAATTTGCTCCTGCCCATAGAAAAAGACGTCGCATATGAACATCCCCAATCCTTATAAGAGGACATACTGAAGGCCCAATAGTTTGTCGTTATCTATGCTCAATCTAGATACCTATATACCATAATTCCAAACTCTCCCCGACCGAGTACCTCATATCGTGATGCACTAGGGGCATCTCATGCTACGGACAACATCACAAGATCGGTCTCCCAATAACAACAGCCTCAACCAATGCCATCTGTCGTTACACCACAACCAAGCAACGTTGATAATGTTGCTTACCAAAACCAAGCCCCAGACTATCCTAGAATTATGTCTCAGTGTGGAGCAACAACTTCCTATGCACAATCTATACCAACGCAGTAGGCCCAGGCCATGGCTTGGCCAACACAGTGGTATGTGGAGAAAATTCCTGCATTTTTAGCACCACCACCCCCACAAATATACTATGCACTCCCAGTGTAACCAATTCAAGCCCGCACCCCCTCTCCACTCATCCGTTGGGACAAGTGTTCGCACAACAAAACTGTCCCAACCAGCCTGCCCCCAACAATCAATAAGAGCAAGCTCGAAATAATCGGCCCCACAACCAAGGAAATAACCAACTACAGGGAGGCAGTTAGCAACCAAACCCTCCCAACAATGACGCGACAAATCAGCCAGCCCAAAACCCCCCACGATAGAATGCACCAAGACGCAATGCCCCGTTGCGCAAAAACCAACTGTGCACACTCTATGAAGTTTATGGGCACTACACATTCAAGTGTCCCCTCATGGCTCATGCTAAGCAGGCCATTCAAAATGAGGCCCAACAGGCTGCCAAACAAGCCTATCCCAACCCGCCACTGCAAGGACCTCCCCTCGTGGTGCCTCAAAACCCACTACCAATCCAAGGATTGGTGCCGGGTGAATCCATGAAGATGGGTGTCTACTTTGGGTGGTCTTATGAGAAAATAAATCTATTTTTTTCATGTTTTTCAACTTTGGGAGAACAAAAGTGATATTTTTGTTTAGAATTTAAGTTTTAAGTAAAAAAAAAAAAATTCATAGAATTATGTTAGCTTTCTATTCATAATTTTTTCATTTTTTTTTATTGAGCTTTGATATGTATTTTTGGCAAATGTTTGATAGTGTGTCATTATAAAATGAAAGGACTAAAAAATAGTCATGTTTGGTTGTTCCCCTAAAATGTTTGTTAAACTTGTGTTTTGCAAAAACAAAATATGCTACCACAACATAAACACAATATACTAGAGGATGACTATAAGTTTGTAACCAACGGATCTATATACTAATTATAATATTTTTTTGAATTCGATCAATGGGGAAACCTTGTCTATTTTCAACATGTTTTTGGTTGCGCTACTTTTCTCTCAATTGACTACAAAACTTTAAAATCTACGAACAACCTTTTGAAGTAAACAGTCCAATTAAAGACACCATATTTGTTTCAATTTTTTTGGTGGTGTATTTTTGAAGCTATATATTTTTCATTTCACCACATTTTGAAAGAGATGAAATGAAACTCGACACATGTTAAGAAAAAAAAAATTTAAAAATATCGGATCTCACCTATACACAACAAAATCTATACCTACGGAAAGTAGATTCAACAATGAAACTAATTGTATCAAGTCTGACAGTCGATTTGTAGTGTAAGACATCCATTTTACCTTCCGAAAATGGAGAAACCTGAAAACTGTGCAGGTTTCAGGTCTTAAATCTTATTTGGCCGAATAATTATTTGACCGAACAATTATTCAGCCGAATAATTGTTCGAATGAATAATAATTTTTCATTATGGAACCGTTATTTACAACAAAGGTTGTTCGTCTGAATACCAAATGCAAAAAAAAATTCGATGTCTTCGTCAATTTTAACAGTTCACTATTAAACGTTATTCAGTTGAATAAAGGATCAATTATTCGACCGAATAACTATAGTTATTCGGCTGAATAAAAATGTTATTTGGCTGAATAAATATAGTTATTCGGCCGAATAACTTCCGCTATGTTTCTCAGGCACTAGAGATTCTCATTGAAGTGTTACCCAACTTCGCGTTTTCACCAGCCAATCCTGAACTAAGTTGGTAGGGGATTCAAGTTTGTCTTCTTTTCCATAAGCAATGTTACAGGTCATTATTGCTTCTAACAATGTCTAGATCTTAAATTTTCCATTTAGGTAATTGGACCCATCGAGCTTATTTGATTCATTCATGTATGAATCCACTAATTTTTTTTTCATTGTGAACATAAGAAATAATTCCTTCCATGATATTAAAAATAAAATGTGTTTAGTTGCTTCAATTCTATAATTTAATCACGAGATAAAAAAATACCTCCTCTTTTTACATATTTGGGATTATACCTTCAATCATGCCACCTTTATTCTCTACTCGCAGAATGTGGTATTCTCAAGCCTTCAATCCATGCAACAACACTAATTTATCAGTAGCACATGCCCCACCATTTCGCTGATATATGGGATATTATATTCCAGATCGCAGTGCTTAACAATAGTTAAACAATAACCTTGGCTCTTCGACTAATTAGGGGAATCTTGTTTTGCAAATCTGTGACTTCTCATATTGTTGTACACAATAAATATTCACCAACAATTAATCTAAACGCCATTGCAGCCTATTTCATTGGTGACATTTATTAACACATCAAACAAACAAGTTTATTCATGGTAATGCTGGCTCCATATAGCCATGGTGGTGGACGCTACTTCATAATGTCTCTATCAAGTAGAAATCCCACAAAATATTTCTTATTGTGGTATTCTATAGTGGCTCTATCTGCCAATACTTTGCAATGAGAAAATAAGACTTGTGCAAGAAGTTCATTCCTTTACACAATGCAGAGGCCAACAATTTGTAGACCTCGACTCTCCACCATAGAACGGATTGGGATCACCCACAACACAAGTGCAGTCTAATAGCAATTAAAAAAAAAATTACACAACACCAAAGTTTCATGGACGCCAAAACCACTGGACCATGGTGCACAAAAATGCTAGCCACGATCGCCTGAGAATAATACCACAAGCAACAAAGCACCCCATTAAATTTATAGTTCAAGGTTACGACGAGAATCTCCAGCAATAAAAAGCACATACATCGTCTCTCTCCTATAGTGGGTGAATCATCTGAACCAAGCCTCCACTAATAATTACAACAATCTTCAATGGCATTTTTAGGAGATTCTACAATCTTAACTTCCATGGCAAAAAGTTGGAGGCTCCCTCCAACAAGTGACTCCTACATACTGAGAGTTGCCATTATTGCAACTTCTTCAAACAAGCTACACTCTGCATTCATTGCATCAATAAGGGCTTGTCATTGTACAACCTTTCTCAGGTCCATGTGCTAATCACTAGCACAATTCTACTTTTATCAGTGAAGCTTGGACATACTACACTGAAACCTCCTGAGAACTCTCTACCCCTAACAACTTGCCTCTCCAAAATATGGCTTTGATACCTTGTTAATTTTCTTAGACCATGGTAAGAATAATTTGCATGGTAAGAATCTCTAACCTAGAATATAGTTGAACATAAAAAATGCTGCTCTAATAATGCTAAAACCTGCTAAAACATACTATAGACTATATAACTAACATTTGCAGGTCTGTCCTAAATCACATCACTTTTATTAAGTAGGAAAACAAAAGTACAACATTGTAATGTCCCTCTATGCTTTTAATGCCAATATGTGTGGAAAAGTGGTAGAGTTTCTTTTTCTTTTTGTCTTTATTACTACAAAGGGGGTTCAACCTGTTAGCAACAACCTTTTTAAGGAATTTCATATCCATTATGTCAAAAACCATGTGGATAGCAAAAAGTTTAACCAACAATTTTCCTTAATGTGACTCCAGCATTATTTACACCCACCAGCATTGCATCATCATAGTGTCCGGAAAATGACTTGTTATGCCTACCATAAAACATTATGATAACAACCACAATTCTTTGACTATCATTTTGCAGTATTACAGCCTATGAGCATGTGTACAGAAATAACAATAAGAAAGTAAACATCTAGACACAACACAGAGACAAACATGAAAGAGACACCGGAGTACGTGGTTCACCTCATCCCTGAGGCTACGTCCACCAAAGCTTGTGTTATATTAATTCATTCAATGTAGTTTTACAAATTCACGGCACATCCTTTGCCCAAATTATCCACTGACAATTACCTTCCAATTACTCTTTCCTTCATTGTAGGTTCCTCCTAGCATATTCTTTAAATACCAGAATTATACAAGCGCATAGGTATTCTTGAGATAATTGCTGGTACATTCTTGTTGTACCCAGAACTAGTCCGAGGCATGCGTGTGCTTCCCTGAGAAAAATATAACATCCACAGGGCATGTAGTAGGCAATTACAGACACAAATGCCTAAACTATTTTAACTTGCAGAATTAAAAATCATAGAATGCTTTCGCACTACGATCACAGAAGTAAGGGGATAACTTCCCGATCTGCAGCAAATAGACAATCAGCAAGCAATTGTGTGCATGTATTCCTAAATCAGAAATTAAAACAGATCATAGATTAATTAAGAAAATCAGAAATTAAAACAGATCAGAGATTAATTAAGAAAATCTTATCCAAAGTACGACTGTAGATGCCACAGGTTTTCTGGTCTAACAATACCAGCCGTGGTTATAATAACTTCCCCGACTATTGATTCACATTCAACCCATTTAAAAAAGGGATAATGGGAAAACGTCCAAAAATAAAAACACACCTATATACATCAGGTTCAAATCTTGTAATCGATACACATACGACAGATGAGAAGTAGATTAGGATAAATACATCCATAAATATTATATGAACCAAAATAACATAACATCGATCAAAATGTAAATAAACATCGAGAACCTCCAACGATCTCTCATCTCAAAGCTTTCTTCCTAGCTCTAAAATTTTTCAAGTATAAACCCTAGTATTGTTTACCAAATCCAAACCATATGCATTTACAATTTACCACTATCAACAATACCTTCATACCTAATAGAGATCAAAGTTAAACCACAACATTGTTTTTCCCGATCCCGACTTATATAATTTTCAACTATGTTTCAATATTAGTGACTCTTCGAGGTAAAAAGGAAAACACAACCACCAGATCAAATCCATATAAACCTTCTTTGGATCTAAACTCAGATCCAATCCTTTTTCTCTTTTCTTTCCTTTTATCAAAACACAAGGATTGATTACCTCAAAAATTGCAGAGGTCATGGCTGAACAAAATGCAGAGATCATATCGCAGATATTTTTTTTTTCCTCATCAAAATGCAAACGATAACTAAAAGCAATGGATATGCCCATCAATTAAATACACATCAATTTTCAAACAGTATAACCAAGATCCCATTAGCGCGGATCTGGCTCAGAGATTTCTGGCACAATATTTAATAAGACGCCTAAAAAGACCATAAATTCGGGCTGTGATTTCATATCCAAGCTCACCCATGAAAGAAAAATGCACAACATCTCGCTCAATAGAAAAAAGGAAAATAAAATACCTAGTTTCAACCAAATCTCAGTACCAAGCCAATAGAATCGCAACAAAATCATGAATTAGACTTTAACATTCAGCAAGATAGCTATCCATAAAATGAACAGAACGATTCCTTATGAAATTGTGACCATCCCTGGACTTCATGAGCATGATTTCAAGCTATATATTTCATATCTCAATCCCAATCAGAAAAATAGATTGACCTATGACAGATCTTAGCGTTCCCCATCCCCAAGCAACCGCTCGCCTCCAAAGTGAACATAGAAACTGCTAGATCTAGAAAATGGATAAGTAAATACTCATGTATTACAGCAATCACATTTACTGAATTGACCAGTGCCTTAGACGAATGCCGGCCAGATCTGGACTTTGGCTCTCGCTCCACCATTCTCCAAACTCCATCATTAATGGAATTGTGTATAAATGCAAATTTATTTTAAAACGCATACTAAGAAAGAAAGCAAGGGTTGCCGTATGATTTGCATTGCCGGATCATAAGAGAAAACACAAAAAAGAGTGGATTTTTGAGCTGCCCATTCCCTTCCTAATAATCCAGGTCGCATACCCCAAAACGTTTTCCTACGCGCCGGCAAAGTTTGGTTCTGAATGTTATATAGATGAAAACGCAGGTATTCAATTATTCACAGATGGGGTCAAAATGTATTCAACATACACTGGATCTAATTTAATGGGAAATCATCCATTCACATGCAGAGTTTAGATCTATAAAATTCATAGTTCAGATCTATAGTTTCAATATGCCAAACAGTGCATTTTTCGACTACCGGTGATGAAAAGGAACTTTGCTCATAATCCCAACAATCGAATCCACTCAACATAAAAATTTTAGGATCATAAGCGATGGAAAGAGAAAAAGAGATGCATTCCTAGCACAGGCAATAGCGATTGAGATTGATCGATGCCCCAGTAATCAGGCTAGCTACCATTGAAAAACACAAAATGAACTTCATGTCATAAGTGAAAGAGGCTAGAATTAACCCACAGGAAATAAAGCTAGGTCACGCATACCTAGGATCTTCAGCTTCAAGGCCTTCGCTTGTAAACGTATGGAGATCCTTTTGAATCTGCAGAGAGGATTCCCTTGGAACACTAGGAAGATCTCCTCAAGAACGCAGAAATCCAAACTTATCGAGGACGCAGAGGGCTGGGGTCCTGAAAACGTATAGAGCCCAACTCATGGAAGGCGCAGAGGTTTTTTTTTCCTGATTGTTCTCTCTCTCTGCTCTGGAAGATACCTTACCAAAATCCGCCCCCCTATTTTTTCCCCAACAATGAGGATTTATTCTCTTCCCCACCCTAGTGATTCCATGATTCATGCTTACAAGTTCCTGGTAAGCTGCCACCATGGGCGTTCAGTCAAGGCCAGAAAATAAGGCCTCCAAAATGGGTCATTCATGATCAATGGTTATTAGCTTAAATTCAGCCAGAACATCTCCTCAAAATTCTACGCAAGTCTGGCGCAAGTCCGGCTTTTCCATAATGCCTCCACGGTTAAATAGTAATTACCCTAAGGTGAAATAAATTGGCGTAGCTTTTCTTCCACCAATATAAAATCATATACATGATTCTTTTCTATCATTTGGTTTTCAACTCACATATATATATATTTGGCTTCAAACTATACATATCCATGGTTCTCCATTATTATATGTATATATATATATATATATAAATCCATTATTACATGTATGCTCTACCTATAATGTAAGTTTGCATTGCCATGTAGTGCTGTGATACTATGTGTATCACAATTATATTTTTATGCCTCCAATATATATATATATATATATATATTGTTCTTCGTTAATATAAGGATTCACTCTTGTATGCATTTCATATAATGC
>LPNX010525812.1:291277-324217 GCA_001517045.1 Pseudotsuga menziesii | reverse complement strand
GATCTCTCATCTCAAAGCTTTCTTCCTAGCTCTAAAATTTTTCAAGTATAAACCCTAGTATTGTTTACCAGATCCAAACCATATGCATTTACAATTTACCACTATCAACAATTCCTTCATACCTAATAGAGATCAAAGTTAAACCACAACAATGTTTTTCCCGATCCCGACTTATATAATTTTCAACTATGTTTCAATATTAGTGACTCTTCGAGGTAAAAAGGAAAACACAACCACGAGATCAAATCCATATAAACCTTCTTTGGATCTAAACTCAGATCCAATCCTTTTTCTCTTTTCTTTCCTTTTATCAAAACACAAGGATTGATTACCTCAAACATTGCAGAGGTCATGGCTGAACAAAATGCAGAGATCATATCACAGATTTTTTTTTTTTCCTCATCAAAATGCAAACGATAACTAAAAGCAATGGATATGCCCATCAATTAAATACGCATCAATTTTCAAACAGTTTAACCAAGATCCCATTAGCGCGGATTTGGTTCAGAGATTTCTGGCACAATATTTAATAAGACGCCTAAAAAGACCATAAATTCGGGCCGTGATTTCATATCCAAGCTCACCCATGAAAGAAAAATGCACAACATCTCGTTCAGTAGAAAAAAGGAAAAGAAAATACCTAGTTTCAACCAAATCTCAGTACCAAGCCAACAGAATTGCAACAAAATCATGAATTAGACTTTAACATTCAGCAAGATAGCTATCCATAAAACGAACAGAACGATTCCTTATGAAATCGTGACCATCCCTGGACTTCATGAGCATGATTTCAAGCTTTATATTTCATATCTCAATCCCAATCAAAAAGATGGATTGACCTATGACAGATCTTAGCGTTCCCCATCCCCAAGCAACCGCTCGCCTCCAAAGTGAACACAGAAACTGCTAGATCCAGGAAATGGATAAGTACATACTCATGTATTACATCAATCGCATTTACTGAATTGACCAGCACCTTAGACGAATGCCGGCCAGATCTGGACTTTGGCTCTCGCTCCACCGTTCTCCAAACTCCATCATTAATGGAATTGTGTATAAATGCAAATTTATTTTAAAACGCATACTAAGAAAGCAAGCAAGGGTTTCCGTATGATTTGCATTGCCGGATCATAACAGAAAACACAACAAAGAGTGGATTTTTGAGCTTCCCATTCCCTTCCTAATAATCCAGGTCGCATACCCCAAAACGTTTGCCTACGCACCGGCAAAGTTTAGTTCTGAATGTTATATAGATGAAAACGCAGGTATTCAATTATTCACAGATGGGGTCAAAAATGTATTCAACATACACTGGATCTACTTTAATGGGCAATCATCCATGCACATGCAGAGTTTAGATCTATAAAATTCATAGTTCAGATCTATAGTTTCAATATGCCAAACAGTGCATTTTTCGACTACCAGTGATCAAAAGGAACTTTGCTCATAATCCCAACCATCGAATCCACTCAACATAAAAATTTCAGGATCATAAGCAATGGAAAGAGAAAAAGAGATGCATTCCTAGCACAGGAAACAACGATTGAGATTGATCGATGCCCCAGTAATCAGGCTAGCTACCATTGAAAAACACAAAATAAACTTTATGTCATAAGTGAAAGAGGCTAGAATTAACCCGCAGGAAATAAAACTAGGTCACACATACCTAGGATCTTCAGCTTCAATACCTTCGCTTGTAAATGTATGGAGATCCTTTTGAATCTGCAAAGAGGATTCCTTTGGAACACCAGAAAAATCTCCTAAAGAACGCAGAAAGACAAACTTATCAAGGATGCAGAGGGCTGGGGTCCTGAAAATGTATAAGGCCCAACTCATGGTAGGTGCAGAGGTTTTTTTTTCCTGATTGTTCTCTCTCTCTGCTCCGGCAGATACCTTACCAAAATCCGCCCCCCTATTTTTTCCCCAACAATGAGGATTTATTCTCTTCCCCACCCTAGCGATTCCATGATTCATGCTTACAAGTTCCTGGTAAGCTGCCACCATGGGCGTTCAGTCAAGGCCAGAAAATAAGGCCTCCAAAATGGGTCATTCATGATCAATGGTTATTAGCTTAAATTCAGCCATAACATCTCCTCAAAATTCTACGCAAGCCCGGCGCAAGTCCGGCTTTTCCATAATGCCTCCACGGTTAAATAGTAATTACGCTAAGGTGAAATAAATTGGCGTAGCTTTTCTTCCACCAATATAAAATCATATACATGATTCTTTGCTATCATTTGGTGTTCAACTCACATATATATATATTTGCCTTCAAACTATACATATCCATGGTTCTCCATTATTATATGTATATATATATATAAATCCATTATTACATGTATGCTCTACCTATAATGTAAGTTTGCATTACCATGTAGTGCTGTGATACTATGTGTATCACAGTTATATTTTTATGCCTCCAATATATATATATATATATATTGTTCTCCGTTAATATAAGGATTCACTCTTGTATGCATTTCATATAATGCACGTATGTAAGAGGTTTGTTTCACCATTTATTTTTTCATAATTATTTGCATCTTAATATGTTCTACTCATATATACACATATATCTCCAATATATATATATATATCTATTTATATATTCTTCTTTATTATAAAAGTAGTGTTCTACATATAACATTATATATGTATGTGATTCTTTTCACGAGGCGATGTCCCAAATTATGGGTAACATTACATGTAATTTAGATAATACATATCCCAAATGTATATCCTAGCCATACATATAATGTTCTTCAAAGAAGAATTTCTCAAGTGCCCTTCATTAATTTGCGGTGGGAGTAACTTCATCCTCGTGAGGGTTTTCTACTCCTCGAGGATGCATTTATGTTTCATTTTCTGAGTCGTAGTCGCTCTTAGGTATTCAAGGTGTGAGGGGGATGTTACATCTACATTCATTGCATCAATAATGGCTTGTCATCGTACAACCTTTCTCAGGTCCATGTGCTAATCACTAGTACAATTCTACTTCTATCAGTGAAGCTTGGACATACTACACTAAAACCTCCTGAGAACTCTCTACCCCCGACAACTTTCCTCTCCAAAATATGGCTTTGATACCTTGTTAATTTTCTTAGACCATGGTAAGAATAATTTGCATGGTAAGAATCTCTAACCTACAATATAGTTGAACAAAAAAATGCTGCTCTAATAATGCTAAAACCTGCTAAAACATACTATAGACTATATAACTAACATTTGCAGGTTTGTCCTAAATCACATCACTTTTATTAAGCAGGAAAACAAAAGTACAACATACTTGATAATTCACTGTTAAAATCAAAACAAAAAATGAGTGCATTGACTGCAAAACCTGTTACTGCTTTTACATTAGTTCTAAACTAAAATCTACTATAGGAAAATACAGTAAACTTTTCCCTGCATTTGTGACTTCTCATATTGTTGTACACAATAACTATTCACCAACAATTAATCTAAATGCCATTGCAACCTATTTCGTTGGTGACATCTATTAACACATCAAACAAACAAGTTTATTCATGGTAATGCTTGCTCCATATAGCCATGGTGGTGGACACTCCTTCATAATGTCTCTATCGAGTAGAAATCCCACAAAATATTTCTTATTGTGGTATTCTATAGTGGCTCTATCTGCCAATACTTTGCAATGAGAAAATAAGACTTGTGCAAGAAGTTCATTCCTTTACACAATGCAGAGGCCAACAATTTGTAGACCTCGACTCTCCACCATAGAACGGATTGGGATCACCCACAACACAAGTGCAGTCTAATAGCAATTAAAAAAAAAATTACACAACACCAAAGTTTCATGGACGCCAAAACCACTAGACCATGGTGCACAAAAATTCTAGCCACGATCGCCTGAGAATAATACCACAAGCAACAAAGCACCCCCTTAAATTTATAGTTCAAGGTTACAATGAGAATCTCCAGCAATAAAAAGCACATACATCGTCTCTCTCCTATAGTGGGTGAATCATCTGAACCAAGCCTCCACTAATAATTACAACAATCTTCAATGGCATTTTTAGGAGATTATACAATCTTAACTTCCATGGCATAAAGTTGGAGGCTCCCTCCAACAAGTGACTCCTACATACTGAGAGTTGCCATTATTGCAACTTCTTCAAACAAGCTACACTCTGCATTCATTGCATCAATAAGGGCTTGTCATTGTACAACCTTTCTCAGGTACATGTGCTAATCACTAGCACAATTCTACTTCTATCAGTGAAGCTTGGACATACTACACTAAAACCTCCTGAGAACTCTCTACCCCCGACAACTTGCCTCTCCAAAATATGGCTTTGATACCTTGTTAATTTTCTTAGACCATGGTAAGAATAATTTGCATGGTCAGAATCTCTAACCTACAATATAGTTGAACATAAAAAATGCTGCTCTAATAATGCTAAAATCTTCTAAAACATACTATAGACTATATAACTAACATTTGCAGGTCTGTCCTAAATCACATCACTTTTATTAAGCAGGAAAACAAAAGTACAACATACTTGATAATTCACTATTAAAATCAAAACAAAAACTGAGTGCATTGACTGCAAAACCTGTTACTGCTTTTACATTAGTTCTAAACTAAAATCTACTATAGGAAAATACAGTAAAATTTTCCCTGCATTTGTACAGTTTGTACAATGATTAATACAACAACCAAATTGAATTTTACAGTATGTACATCCTGGTTGATGTCCATACAACTTATTTTGACAAATTGAAGATACAGTACCGTCTACAAGCTCGATTTCCTTGCCTAATGCCATCATATAGCCAATATAGGTTCTTTAGTTGCACTTGCTACATTAAATATTTTTTTTAGCAAATCAAATAAATATATGAGTGTCTTGATTATAATGGAAATTTTTTATCATGCATGTTTGTGTTATTAGAATGAAATTCTAGGTTGTCAGTGTACTTGACAGACCCAGTAGTAGATTTATGCATTTCTTGCATGCGTGTGGAAAAATAGTATATGGGCAGTGATCAAATTTGAAGGGTGAGTCTTGATTTCAATTGTAAGGGAATTTTTTCTTGGATATGAAGGGAAATATAAATAATTTTACTTCAATTCAAAAGTATAAATTAACGAAACCTTTTCACAAAAAAAAATGCAAAAAATAAATATTGGTCTTCCATTGTTTTACAATTTTAAACAATTGATCATTCTTTAATAACTACATGAAAAAATGATATATTTTCAATAAAATTGATTTAGATAACACTTCATTATACATGCAAACTACTTGGACTATGTGACAACCATATTGGGGCATCCACGTGATCTTATGCATAGTTTAGGATGTAGTAACTAGATATAGTCTTGAAGAAAAGCTACAACCATGAGAGAATTACTTAGTGTTATATGCACAAAAGAAAGCCACTAAGAAAAACCAGGCTATAGTAAACCTACAACCATATATATATATAACCAACCAATAACTCAATTCAATCAGAGAGAGGGAAACAAACCAAGCTTGAGAGATGTAAGAATGATGGGGATTGGGAACCTAAGAAAAAATAATACATAACTCAAAAAACATTAAAAAAAAATCCTACATACCAAGCAAGTTAGAAATGCTAGCATAACCAGGGTCCTAGCATCAATTTTTTTTGTTCAACATTGTTCATGATAGCATACAAGTATTGGATGGAGGGGCAATGGAATCAATCCTAAGTCAACTGAAGCCTTGAAACTGACTCCATGTCTAAGTCTCAACAATCTGCATTTTAAATTGAACCAAAACACCAAAAGAAATTTATTAATGTCTATATTTGAGAAATTTCTAGGTGTGATTAATTAAGGTCTCGAGGCTCTAGAATCTGTTATGTTTTGTACTAGTCCATAATTCAATGAATAGGCAATCACACATAGGAAATTTAAGTAATTTAATGAAAACAATTAATGTGTATACCTCTATGTCGAAACCATCTTCCATGCTGATGTGGGCCACTACCTTCCTTATTGTCTTACCAATAGGCATGATAATGAAGAATATGCCCTAAATTTATGGACTTCACCTTCAAATAATGCCTTGCAATCAGATTGGTAAGGAGTGATAAGAATATCACAACAATCCAACGTGTCAAATCTCTGTTGAAAGTTTCAATTCAAGACTTATATAGTAAATTTAATATAAGACTTACTTATAGTTGTCTCTTACTCTTTGCATCTTGACATATTTGATATTTTATGGTTGTCTTTGAACCTTGACCCAATTGATACAACACTAAGCATATTTGAGAACACAACTTTAACTCAAGTTCTCATGGACGCCAAACATGAGATTTTCATTTTGAAACCGTTATCCTTAAAAGGAACTCAATAGATATGGTTCATGATCTCTTTTTTTTACTCATGATTATGTGAATGGATATTGCAGGTAACAATGGGGGTCAGAAGGGTGCAGAAACTAATAAGGATGGACAAATCATACTGCCTCTACTCATTGAAGTACCTCCGATTCCTATAAAGGAATTGAAAGAAGCAACATATAACTTTGGTCCAAAATCGTTGATTGGAGAGGATTCCTATGGTCAGGTCATACTGCAGCCATTAAGCAGCTTGACATGAGAAAGCAACTCGATCAATAATTCCTTGCACATGTAAGACATTCTAATGTTAAACTAAAAGGCTTTTATTTTAAGCTCACATGTCTTGTTGTTCCTTTTAATTCTAATATGTCAACAAATAAATATTAATCCCATATATCTACTTTTACTTCGTCACATGGCTTTTGTAATATTATTTTAAATATGCTTGTAGGTGTCCATGCTCTCAAGATTAAAAAATCAAAATGTATTGGAACTTGTTGGATATTGTGTTGAGGGCAGCCTTCATGTGCTTGCATATGAGTTTGCAACAA
The DNA here is from genome assembly GCA_001517045.1 of Pseudotsuga menziesii. Classification (NCBI taxonomy): domain Eukaryota; kingdom Viridiplantae; phylum Streptophyta; class Pinopsida; order Pinales; family Pinaceae; genus Pseudotsuga; species Pseudotsuga menziesii. Next base: position 317,327 of record LPNX010525812.1, on the reverse strand, counting down.
TGGGATCATTGCATGATATTCTTAATGGTATGTGGGAAAATGCCACACAGGTTTGTGGTGGTATTATTCTTTATTTCATGTATGAATTTTGTAGGCTCAATGGATAGTTTTCAATTTACAATCTAGCTCCATATTTTTTTTCATTACCCTAGCTGGAAATAATGAATATACTATATGAAGAAAATTGTGTTTAATGAAAGTCTAGTTTTTCAGTTATGTTCTGATATGTAATCAATGCAATCTGAGTAACAAAGTGCTCACAGGTTTGTCAATCATTTAAAATTTAAAAAGTTAGAGGGTGTGATGAATCCAATGTCACTTACGCTGATATGTGAAAACTTGAAAAGTAATGGAAGAGTAGAAACATAATTTTAGACTGGGTAGATCACTTTAGATTGAGGTAAAAATATAAATATGAACTAAATCTCTATTAGTTCTAACTTCTAGGCATTGAATTAAGGTTGGGATGGGGTACCGTTCTAGATGAGGATAATTTATGATCATATCAACAAGAATACTGAGGTATGATTTGTTCTAGATGTTTAGAATGAAAATGGTTTACCTAAAGATTATCTAAGCCTTTTCAAGCTAACATTTCATGCTTTTGATTAAAATTTCAATATTAAATTATTGGGCTAAAAATTGAAATTAAATCTACCTTCAATACATTCTTTCCTTGACAATAAAGTCAATTCAATTATATTATGCATTGTGCTCGATTGCAATGTATTTTATACTAGTGACATTGTACACAGATGGCTAGTCTTGGCTTTATTTGTGAGAAATATGATGATGAATGTGCATAGACTTGTTAGGATTTTGAAGGAAAGAAGTGGAACTAACTTGGTGTACAAACCTATGCATGTTTATATTTACGCAAATAATCTTGTTATTTTGTTTCAACATATTCTATGCAAAGCCTTTCTTATTTTAAAAATTACTTTTATTTTTCCATTTTAAGGGGTGAGGGGTGGAGCTAGGCAAGGCTATTGATTTCTTACTTTCTCTTAGATGTAGAGTTGAAGTAACAGAGATCAATGTGAGAAGGTTAGATATTAAATCTTGTATTTTTTCTATTATGATTGATCTTCTTGTCATTGTACATGTTGGTAGGGCTTTATCCTCCAAAATGCTTATTAACCAATGTATTACTGTTTAAACTTCTCAAGACGATTCTGCAAAGAGAAAATTTGAAAATGAAATGAGTGAGTGGAATAACTCTACATGGATATTAATTACATATTCCCTTTGCTAGACATTTCCTTGAATTTGTCAGATTCGGATCGTGCAATAACACCATTGCAAAGAAGTTGGATGGAAGGAAACTGCGTATTCTTGTTGGTCTCTTCATTTCAAGAATATTCTACAAATATTACTATAAGTACTCAATTGTTCTATATTTTGTGGAACATTAATCAGCCATACAGTATTTTGTGCTTTTATTAGAATATCTGGAACTTTTTTAAAAACACCAGTTTTACAAGGCAATGGGAATAATCTTGGAACGACTGGAAACTGTCTAATATGCATTAAGGTATATAATATTTGCAGCCATGCATATAGAAGGTGAAATACCAGTTCTGTTTTTAGTTAGATGAAGATGTAGAACATGTAACTTTTCCAAGATTCGACTAGGGTTGTGCTAGCTTAGGCCAGGTTTAAGGATTATGAAGGTTGCTTGGTTGTGCATAAAAGTTGTGGTAAAGGTTACCCATATCATGCATACTAGGAATCTACAGATGTATACAACTTTTTATTTGTGCTAGGAATTGTGATTCAGAATTTGTGAACTTTTCTTATTTAACAAGTCCAAATGTGGCAATTTGACAATAACTAGTCTGGAGAGTAAAGACATCAACATAATTCCTGTTTCCATTTTCAATTGATTGGACATATATAATGTAATGTTTCTATGATTGAAAAGAATTATAGGGTTGTAGTAGAGAGTAATATTGAAAGTACTTCCGCTTCATCCCTATTGGATTCTATTTACTGAACCCTTCAAAGTGGGCGACCAATAAATTGTTTTAGTAGATGGGTTGATGATAGTCAACAACTTAGAGGAATGAGTACCACTACAATAGAATTAGGAATTGGGGTAATTTTGTTTCTCAGTTATAGAGGGCTCAACCAGTTGATGACACTCAATCATATTAGGCCCATGATACCACCCGACCATAGGAAAAAGGTGATGCTACTACCTCACAAGCTATAGGTGTTGGTACTGTAATGATAGAAACTTTACAATCATAGGAAAATGATATACAGACAACCAAGGAATGTAATCAATACCATGTTGAAGATATTACAATCTATCATCCTTTGTCAACCATTAGATACTCAAAGTTGTGTATTAATCCTTTTTACTATTATAGAGGACTCTGTAAGTTAGGTTCCCAAATTCTTAAAGGGTTCTAGATCAATGAAAGAGCATCTGCCTTACAAGCATGAGGTTGGTGGTTCTATTCCTCCATGCCTTGATGATATTATAATATCGGTTAAATACTAGAAACCACTAAATTAGTGACCAAAACATGAGAGACGCGAAACTAGGCATTAAAAAGGATGCAACACATGGCGTTAATGATGAACCAAACATGGCATTGATATGGTAGCAAAATAAGATGTTACTTTGGATGCAAAACATGGCACTATATAGGAAGCAAAATTTGGTGCAACAATAGCAGAAATATTTGGTGTCATTTTGGTATCAAAACACAATGTAAAAATTGGTGCAAATTTGGAAGCAACAACTTGCACATGTTTGGAAGTAAAACATGGTGCAAAATGAGATGCTAAAGTGGTACAAAAAATGGATGCAATATTGGATGCTAATTTGGATGCTAACATGGTGCTATTAAGGATGAAAATATGACGCTAACAGGGGTGTCATTTAAGAAGTAAAAGTGGACACTCGCTAGGAAGCAAAGTAGGATGTTATTTAGGAAGCAAATCTCGACATTGTTTAGGAAGAAAAGTTTGATGCTCTTCTAGAAGCAAACCTTGAAGTTGTTTAGGAAGTAAATTTGGATGCTATTCTGGAACAAAAAAAGAGACACTAGTTTGGACATCATAAAGGATGCTATTTAGGAAGAAAAAAAAGACATTTTTTGAGACACTTTAAGTTTTTTCCATGATGCATCCCATTTAGCATCTAGTTTTTCCACTCAATGTAAAAAAAATTACAGTAAAAAGGGACACTAAATGGGATGCTAATTCCAGGATTTGTTGTAGTGAAAGACTCCTCCCATCTCCAGGCCTTCCCCTCTTCCTCCAATAGAGTTTGGGAGAAATACCACCAAAACCACAACCAATACCATTTACATGAACGCTAACACCAATTTCCATTTCGTCTCATCAGCTATGGAAGATCCACTTAATCTATCTCAGCACCAATTACATGATGATGGAGAGATTTGTAAGACTGCCTCCGGTTTTATCCCATTCCCTTTAAACCAAAGTGTGGAATCAGTTATTCCCATGAAAGACCACATTCTGTCACCCCGCCTTGCCAATGACCTTTGTCTTTGTAAGGGGACATACCTCTTCACTGTCTCAGATGGTCACCTCTTACAGAACCATGTAATGGGCTCTACCTCAAGAGAGTCTATGCTTGATACCACCACTATGAGTCCCTTAAAGCATAGTTTTTTCTTTTTTAGAAGCCCTAGTCATGCTTCTATATATATTTATGATTGATGTAGTATACTTGTACCATAAAGACTCTGACTCTTTGTCAATAAACTATGTGTTGTTCCAGATCTAACAGACCATCAGTCATGAAGATATAGCATTCCATGTGAATTCCATGGGTCCGATGTAGTAGTTATTGAGAACAATATCGTATTTGGCCTCTCATTAAGGCAACCACTATTGTAATAACAATTGTACATGACCATCTCTTGTATTATAGAGCTTATATCACATTATCCTTTTGACATCATTACTAGCATGGGGTTTCCCACCTCGTCCATATACATGTCACAAATTATTTGTATCTCACACATTGATGGGAACCATATTAATAGAAAAACCAAAATCCACCATGCCCTAGCCCAAGAAGCACCACCTCTCCAAAGAAAATCCTATGATGTCCATCGGACATACGATGAGATCTTTCCCTCACACATCAGGGGGCAATATATTCACCCAAAAAATCCCATAATGAGCTCTACATGACCTACACCACCTAAAAAAATCTATGTACGACCCTCATTTGATCCCATTTGACCCCCACACCCTCAAGAATGTTTAAAAATATGAAAAAGGGCTTAAAAACACCTAAAAAGAGCCAAAATAGCTCTCACAGGGGCTAAAGCCTCCAAAAATGGTCTAAAACCCCTCAAAGTATATTAAAACCCCCAAACAATCTAAATGTTGAGCGAAAGGGGATAAAATCCCCAAAAAGGGGCTAAATCCCCAACCCGAGGCTTAAAATCCTAAAAATGTTGAGAAAAAGTATAAATAAAGGGGTTGGGGTCACTCTCAAATGACTCCTTCACTCCCTATCATTATGCTACCTATGTTAGTTCCTTGAGACCATTTGACTCTCAAGCCATTCACCCTCCCTCTCCTCCATTCCTCCCTTGAGCCATAGGTCCCCATTCCTAAGAGAGGTGCTCTCCCAAGCTAGGGCATGGTGGCCCATTCCAACTAGAAGGTATGCTTGTATTTTCATGTTTTTGCTTTGGTAGATTGTAGTTTTCTAACATTTTTTGTTTGTGGGTTTCTTTCTTAACACTGTCTTGCAGGTTTCCATTGATTACTTGCAGGTCTTTTCATTTCCTAATAGTTGTATGCAGAGTTATGGAGATTATGTGCAGAGGGGTTTTTCATTTCATTTTCTGTTTATTTCTTTATTTTCTTCCATTCTCATAGGAACCCTACCCTTTTGTCCTATATATGGAAGGGATCCATTCCTGGTCTGTAGCTAGGGTGAAAGCCCTACTACAAGGGTCTTGCATCACAGCTTGCTCTTTTTTCACAATAGGGAGCAAAGGCCTTGGTATTTTTTTGTGGGCTCTTCCTGCATATTAGTTTGTTCAGAGCTCACTTGAACCTTTTATTTCTTAAGCTACGTTCTAGCCATATCTGATTGAGTTTGTAGTTGAGAACTGATTTTTTCAAGAATCCTCTTGAATTCTACCCCTATTTGCAATGTGTCTTCCATTGAACCAAGAGGAGGAATGGATGGGCCATAAAGTATACCTTTACCTTTGTCCTTGGGTTGAGTAGCAATGGCAGTAGCAAAGATTGCTTCTTGTTCTCTGCCTTCCTTTTATTTTTCCTCCTTCTAAATATATTGTTTTATCTTAAGTTTATCTTTCCTTTCACAGAGAGTTCTTATCATAAGATCCCTCTAGTACTTATACAAATGAGACTTGACATTCAGATCAATTTTCTTTTTCATCGCTTCCTAAAAATCTATGGCTTCTCAGAAAATGGAATCACATGGTCATTTTAATGAACGTAATGCAATATAACATGCTCATGTGTAAAGAGGTTTTCCAAATAAAACAATGGGTCATGCATTCTTTTGGATTCCTTTCCCAAGTTCATAATAGAGATTTCATTACCCAACAGAGTTGTGTGACCGATTTTATGTAGCACAAGAGAGTCGAGAGAAATAGGAAATTTGGTCCAAGCCCTTTTTTTGTTCTTAGTCAGCTTGGGAAAAACCCCATCAATAACAGTTTGATAGAAAAATTCCTATAGCACCATGTGGTCAGGAACTATCTTGGGAAGTAGGTGAACTGTATTTCTGCCCCAATTTTTTATGTAATAGAAATATTCTCCTACGTACTAGTCACCATACAATGAAATTAATTCCCTAGAACCTTTAGAGAATGCAGGAGCATCAACCTTGAAAAATTTAAAATACATTGACGTGATAAATAGGTCACAAAGCTCATAAATTTGAGGGATGAATTTATCTTCCCACATATTGGATAAATAGATATTTACAGGTGGAGATTCCTCTTTTCAAAACCAATTTCAATTCAAGAAAGGAGAATACACACAGAATGCATCCATAAAAAACCCAGACATATAAAAGTTTGGATTTGCCCTGGACGAGGTTTTTTTATACTTCTCAATTTAATCTTGCAAATTGCAGGACACAATTTTCACCCGTTTGAATGAATCACCTATAAGTTAAACATTGTGTTCCATAGGAATCCATTAACTTTGAATGAGGAACAGTTTGGTAACCCATATAATAGAAAAATCATGGTTTCCAATAATGCGAAAGGTTCTTTGAACCAGGAAATTGGATATGCCATAATTGAGGTAGGAATGACTAATGTTGGATCCTCCAACCGGGGTTTGACTACCTCTTCGTAAATGAACCTGGAGAGAGATCCATTAAAAAAAATTGACATGAGAAGTTCTTTGGGTGGTCCCAAAGCATAATCCCTAGAAAATACATCAAGATGGAAATAATCAACAAGCATATTCTCTGTGCCATGAAAGGTCTGCCCCTTAGGGTCTCATGGTCTAATTCCCACTTGACATGATCTATATAGGGAATGAAAGGAGGCTTGGAAGCAATGCAATGAATATGAGAACTACAAATATTAGAAAAAGTAGGCTAGTCATGGGTAACAGAGGAAAGATCATCATTGTAAAGAAAAGAGTAAATTTTGGACCATTCTAGATATAGGGTATTAGATATACACCCACTAGTATTAATAAAAACACTGATGTTGGGGTATTTTTTCTTCTACTCTTGAAGATTTTTTTTGGACCTGGAGTTCCTAGACGTTGCGGGTGCCTTTTCTGATTGGATCTTGGAAACCATGTCTGATAATAATGTGAGTTCAAACATAACAGGAAAAACGGTCAGGCGGTGAAAATGTTCACAATACTACAAATCCGTGCGCTAGGACAAAGAGAAAATGCACAATAAAAAACCCAAGAACTGTGGAAAAGAACAGGTAAAAATGGTAAAACAACACTCATAACTTTGAAATTTAAAAACCCAAAACCAAATGGCTAAAAGAACCTTGGCTGAAGATTTCGTATGCATCAGAGACTGAGATCTAGGTAGTGAAACAATATACATGATTTGAAAATATTCACTTTTCATAGTCTCTCACATCCGACTTTTGAAATTCGAGAATCGAGAATCGAGAAACAAACAATCAATCTAGAAATCATGTAGGGTTTCCATTTTCCAAAAGGAAAAGTCAGAAGTCAGAAAGGAGAACAGTATTATAAATTAAAATGATGTCACCAAAATACGATATCTGAAATGTCAGAAATCAAAAATCGGGAACTAACCAAATAATCTTAATGAAATCAGAGTTTTCAGTTTCCAATATCCAAAAATAAAAAAATGAAATGTTCTTTATTTGAAAGGATAAGGTTTCCAAGATCCGAAATGTTGAAGATTGAAAATCATGAAACGGACTTCAACTTACCTCCAAAAAAAGGCTTTCTTCGTTCTAGTTTCAAAAAGCAGGGATCAAAGACTCTAAAAAGTTTGGAAATAAATAAAAATGTCCCGAAATCCAAAAAAAATCCAAAAAAACAAGCTTTACAGAAGGAATTTATTCAATCCACACAAAATAACAAAGAACTTACAACTTCATAACTTCCCTGAGTGAACTATGGCTATAAAACTAGTCAATTGGGGGCCCTATTTTGATGACTCAAAATAAGGATCTCTTGCAGGAAGCAACAAGGCCTTACTGTCGTCATTGATTTGGAAAGAGAGCTATAAGGCCTTTATCAAAATATATTGAGTGTTATTAATTTCTACCAATGTTGTGAGGGTTTTGCTTCTAACTTGATTTTATAGTTCGTTTTTTTTGCAATATTGTACTATGGCCACGAGGCCCTTTTCCTATTGCATTTTTTTCCTGAAAAGGGCCATAGATCCACTTGTCAAATAATTTATTATTATTTAACCTTGATAGAAACTTTTATGGGATGTAGCCTGCGAGGCATTTATATTTATGGTCTTGGATATTATTTTGATTTTTAAATAGTCATTTTCCTTAGAAATATAGTTATCAAGTTTGGGGAAAAGATATTATAAAGGAGGAATTAAATACTTTTACATCCAAAGGCTGCCACCCTATCATTCTTGTTTTATAAAGAAAAAGGGTCATAAGTCCATTGTCAACGATAGTTTCTAGTAAAGGATTTATTATTTTTGGAAAGACGAGTGAGGGTTTTCACATTTTCAGAATAGAAACTTATCTTAAGTTTATAGTTTGTATTTAAAGAAAAATAGCATGGTTGTGAGGCCTTTACCCTACCACATTTAGTTTAAGAGAAATTTGTAAGGCCATTAGTCTCTCTTGATAAAAACCATATACTTCCTATTCATAAATATTTAAGTTATTAAAAAATACAATGTTATTGTGAAAATAATTAATCCCTAAGGTTGTCACGTCTTTGTTGTGTAATGATAACATTAGAGATGATAATTCCAAAATGGTTTATATCCTATAGCTGCATCCTGTCGATAATCTCAATTTGGTATTCAATAATTTTTGTTTTTGCATGAATCTCACCATGTTTCCTTAACAAGAAAAATTCTTGTAGTGAGATCTGAAGCCTAGCTCAGTTATTAATTTGATTTAGTGATTTTCTTATCTATTGTATCTCGGGTTTTGTATCTAAAAAAGATGGTTTACTTAAATATTCCATCTTTGAGTTAATAAGTTTAACCTACGTATAAACGTGTATACTATGTGTATTTTATTACGGGCTTAAACCTTGAGTATGTTTAGAATCAGTATTGTTTTTGTTTAAACTAAGAACTATGTAGTTAGCTTATGAAATCTGTACAAGTTTTATCCTTATTAGGTTTTAATAGTTATATATATATATATATATATATATATATATACATATATGTTTATTTGTATGAATCTACGACTAGATATATATTTTATAGTAACCTCTGTAATAGGGTTTTATAAAGTTTCCAGCAAAACAATGAATTAAGATAACTAAGATAGAGCAATATGATTAATATAACAAGAGAAGGAAAAGAAGCATCATTAAGCTAAAACTAATCTAACATAAATACTTAGATTAGTAAGCCTTAAACCTTCATTTTGGTTACTAATTGCAGGCTTCTCCTTTTAAAATAATACATACTCACTTCCAAATAGAAAGTATGGATCATAGATAATTACCACAATTTATTACTAAATTGTGCAGCTACTTAAAATTCATATAAATAATAAATAAATCCATAGAATTAAATCACAAGTGCATAAAAATAATTAGAAATTGGAGAATTTTGCAGAAGGGGACAAACACCCAAAGGAGACTATTACACCCAACCTTCTCCTAAAGTAGCCAAGATTACTTGCTTAGGACCCCCTAGCCTATTCACTAAACCATTAGGATGAACAAAAATAGATAAAATCCCACACAACAACTTGCTACATCTTAGCACTCAGTAGCATACTTAACTCAATAATTTCACTTTAGCTATCCGCTCATCAAATTCCTTCTCTGCATGACTTTTCAGTTTGCAACAGTCACAAGGTACATTCACTTGAAACATAATGAGTAGTGAGCCTCCTCCTCAATTTTATTGTATTTAAAATATTTCCTAGGTATTTGGGTCAGTTTTGGAATTAAATGAGACACCAACTCATTTCCCCCTTTGAGGGAACATGAGCACAATTTTAGGGATTATGCTTCCTAAAACAACTAGAAAGTGAAATGCTAGTACTGCTACTTGTAAACCAACCTTCTAAAATGACTCAGTCCTCCTAGTGGGTCAGTGAACACTCATTTAATAGTCTCCCTCGGATAGGTGTCTCTTGTATTTAATTGTTAAATTAAATCATTCTTCAATTACAGTCATCCTTCACCAAATTCGTCATAAAACCTTACAATAAATTTAACATAATGTTTTTTTAATAAATAATAAATATTGATTTTTCAGTTCTAGGTGTGTTACAAAAATGAAGGAAAAACTAAATTACATGCCACTACTAAAATATATTTTTATTGAGTAGTCTATTATTAGATGTAAATTTATTAAAACTTTAATGTAAAGACAATTATGTCATAGTAAACAATAAACTATAAAAATCACGGGTTGTTTGTTTCAAAAATATAAATATGTCTAATGAATCTCTTAACACATGGAAGAATAAGAAAATGCTAAATGATGTAAGAAAAGGTGAACCGTTAAACTATTCATAGTATATATAAAAAAAAATCCTTCAAATTCAAGAATGGAGGAATGAATTAGCCCAAATCTATGAGATTATGGTGCTCTTTAAAACTTGGGGCATATCTTTGAGATCATGTTGCTCTTTCACCGTTCGCTCTAAAAAGAAAACATATTCCAGAAATATTGAGTGGAAAGAAAAACCAAAGCCATACATATGTGTAGTTTTTCGATGACTTATTTTAAGGGCTTGAATCGTTATGTGGAGCCTTTTCCATAACCATGGCTTCATGCTTAAAATAATGAGAGAGAAGGAAAACAAAACTGAGAGTCATACATACTTGTAACTCAAGTAAATCAATGTTGGTATAACGCTCTTTGGCTTGCAAACACCACATATGCGTAGAAGACGACAAAATGATTAATGAAATTGATCACAACACAAAAAGACGTGTCTTAGAGGCCATTAAGATAGAAAAAACCCTAATAAGTTCTAGCTAGGATGATGGTTGGAACCTTAGTCGGTCATTGGTTCCTACCATCAAGATAGAAAGGAAAAAAAAAGTAATAACAATTAATTAGATTACAAAATTAACATACTATAATTGAATATAATTTTAATAATCAAATCAACCCTAAAATATTAATTTATCGACCACTTTTTATTTATTCAATAAAAATTTATTTTTTAATAATTTAATTAATGATTTGGTTATAAAAAAATAGTTTTTTTGTGTCCTCTCATCTTTTCTTGAAGTTGAAATCATCAAATTAGTATTTTTTTTCTATTCTTGAATATATATTATTAATAGACCTAGAGTGAACATGATTCTCTCAAGAGTTTTTTGGATCTCTTCTCTTGACAATCGGCTACACTATTTAGTATGAAATGTGGAGTTAAACAATATTACATACGAATTTCATTCTACATCAAACTAAATATAATTTTAAGTTTTTTCAATTCCATCCTTTAAACCATTTATACTATGAAACAAGAACTCGATAGTGTTCTCAGTTTTCTATCTCCTAATTTTTGTAGCTATTATTACCTCTGTTTCAAAAAGGGTTGATATCGGTATCACACATTTTCATTTTGAGGAATTTCTTTTGGGCCTTTGAATCATCTTAATCATAAATTATTTTTAATTTCTATTTTCAAGTCTTCTTTCTAGAAATTTAACAAAATAACATACATTTAGAAGCAAGTTATAATGAAAAACATATACATTTTGAATTTTTTTTTTTTTAAATTGAGACATTTTTATGGACGAAATAATAATTTTTTATTGAAATTTTTTTATTAAAATCAATAAAATATAGTCATTTAAAAACATTTTCAATGGATTTTTATAGATATTTTGTAAAAAAATGATATTGTTTTATATTATTTTCCAGAAAGTGACAATTCATAAAATTTTATTTCTAAAACAAAGTTTGAAAGTAAAAACATTACTAATATATCTAATCAAAAAGTTGTCAAATTTAACATTTTCTTCAAGACATGAAACTAATCAAAATATCATGAAATCCAAATTCTTCATTGAAATTGGAATTTTTTGAGCTTGTCGTTCTTCATTGACATCAATGCCCTCTTCCATTGGGTATTCTATGTCTATAATATGCCCAAACTTCTCTTTTCCCAAACATCCCTCTTAATGGGGGTTGAGGCCCTTTTGACATATTTTCCAAAAGTGTTTCACTAAAATTTTAAAAAAATTACATCGATATTACATTAAAAAAAAAAAATTAAACCTCCCCTAACCTCCTGAACTACCCACAACATTATATTAAAGACCATTACATTAAAAAAAAATCCCCCTGGATTAACCAGCTAACCCCCCCCATGTCACATTCAAAAATAATTTGAAAAACAATTATACCCCCTAACCCCTAAACTCTGTCCCACACACAACATTACATTAAAAAAATATAAATATTTTTTTTTTTTATAAACCATCCCTCTAACTCCCACAACATCAAATTTAAAACAATATTTAAAAATAATTTTTTTTAACCTACACTACGTATCCTACACTACTCTATTCTATCCTAGCATAGCATATTCTAGATTATCCTACCCTTATGTGGCTTAGAATCCTCTAACCTACTCTACTTTAGCCTATAGCCTACTAGTCGTTATCCTATCCTACTCTAACTTATCCTAGATACTCTACCCTTACCTCACCTAGCCTAGGTTACTCTATCATGACCTATTGTAGCCTAGCCTAACCTATCCTACTCTATTCTAGCCTGCTTTATTGTAGCCTACTCTCTCCTACCTACTCTATCTTAGCCCTACCCATCCTACTCTAGCCGATCCTACTCTAACCTACTCTAGCCTAACCTAGCCTAGCCTACTCTAGACTAAGCTAGCCTAGCCTACTCTAGCTTAGCCTACTTTATCTTATTATACCCTACCCAAGCATATCAAAACCTAGCCTAACCTACTCTACCCTAACCTACTCTATCCTAGCCTAGCCTACTCTAGCCTAACCTACTCCCTCCAACTCTAGCCTAACCTAGCCTAGACTAATATAGCTTAACCTAGCCTACAATAGCCTAGATTATCCTATCCTAATCTATCTTAACCTAACCTACTCTAGACTAGTCTAGACACCTCTCAAGTAGCCTAGTCTAACATATCCTAGCCTAACCTACTCTATACTAGCCTACTCTAGCCTAGCCTAATCTACTCTAGCCTACTCTAGCTTAAACTACTCTACTCTAGCCTAGATTAACCTACTCTTGGCTAGCCTACTCTAGCCTACCCTATCCTACACTTCCCTACTCTAGCATAACATAGCCTAACATAATCTAGACTACCCTACCCTTCCCTACTCTACCTTGGAATACTCTAGCCTATCCTACTCTAACATAGCCTAGCATAGCCTAACTTAATATAACTTAGCCTAGCCTATCCTTTCCAACTCTATATAGCATATCCCACTCTATCATATCCTAGGATAACATGGCCTACTCTAGCCTAGCCTATTCTAACCTATCCTACGCTACCCTATTATATTTTAGCTTACTCTATCCTAGCTTAACCTACTCTAGGCTAGTCTGGGAAACTATAGATTATGCTACTCTAGCTTAACCTACTCTACAATATCTTACTCTATCCTACCCTACTCTAGCCTAACCTAGCCTAACCTGCTCTAGTCTCTCCTTATATAGCATTGTCTATCTTAGCCTAGCCTAGTCTATCCTAGGCTAGTCTAATCTAACCTACCCTATCCTACTTTATATTTTCCAACTCTAGCCTAGCTTAACCTACTCTAGCCTCATCTAACCTAATCTAGACTAGACTACTCTAGTCTATCCTACTCTAGGTTACCCAAGTTTAGCCTAGCCTATCGAAGACTAACGTAACCTAGCCTAGCCAGTCTAGAATATCCTATCCTAACCTACTCTAGAATCTCCTATTCTAGCCTACTATAGAATATCATATCCTAGCCTACTCTAGAATATCCTACCCTGCTCTAGGGTAGGCTATCCTACCGTACTATAACCTAGCTTAGCATAGCCTACTCTTGCCTAGCGTACTCTAGCATACTATGGTCTAGTCTAGCCTACTCTAGCCTATCCTCACCAAGCATATCCTAACCTACTGTACTCTACCCTACCCTACCCTACTTTATCATAGAGCACTCTAGCCTATCCTAACTTACCCTAGTCTAGACTACCCTATCATACTATAGTTTAAGCTAGCCTACCCTAGACTGACCCATCCTACCTATTCTACTCTATCCTAGCTTACTCTATTTTACTTTATCCTAGCCTATTCAAACCTAGGATACCCTACCCTACTCTATCCTAGCCCATTCAAACCTAGGATACCCTACCCTACTCTATCCTAGCTTACCCTAGCCTAGCTTAACCTACTATACCCTAGCCTGACCAACCTAGACTTGCCTATTCTAGACTACTCTATCCTACCCTAATCTACCCTAGCCTACCCTACTCTAGGATTGGCTACCCTACCCTACTATATCCTAGCCTAGCATAGCCTACTATTGCATATCATACTATATCCTACTCGAGCCTAGCCTAGCTTATCATATTCTAAACTAACCTATCCTACTCTAGCTTAACTTAGCCTACTCTAGACTAACCTAGCCCAGCCTACCCTACTCTATATAGCCTAGCTTACTCCATCCTACTCTATCCTATCCTATTCCAACCTAGGATTCCCTAGCCTACTCTATCCTAGCTTACCCTACCTTAGATTAACCGACTCTACCATAGCCCAACCAACCCTAGACTATCCTATTCTACCCTAACCTACTCTACTCTAGCCTACTCTAGCCTAGCCTACTCTAACCTCGTGTAGCCTATCCTAATATATTCTAAACTACTCTAGCATAACCTAACCTAGCCTACTCTAGCTTATCCTAGCCTATCCTAGACTACTCTATCCTAGCTTACTATACCCTATGTTAACCTACTCTAGCCTAGCCTAACCTACACTAGACTAGCCTACTCTATCATATGCTAGTCTACGATAACCTACTTTACTCTACCTTAGCCTATCCTTCTCTAGCCTAGCATAGCCTACTCAACCTTAGCATGGCCTACCTCAGCCAAGCCTAGCCTACTCTAGCTGAGCCTAGTTTAGGGTAAGATACTATACTATACTCTATCCTAGTCTACTCTACTCTAGCCTACTCTATCCTAGCCTACTCTAGCCTAACGAGCTATATACTATCCTAATCTAGCCTAAACTACTCTATTCTTTCCTACTTTAGCCTACCCTAACCTAGTCTATTTTAACCTATCCTAACCTAGGCTACTATAGTTTATCTTAGCCTATCCTAGCCTAATCTAGCCTCTCTTATCGTACTCTTACCTAACCTACTCTAACTGAGCCTACTCTAGCCTAGCTTAACCTACTCTAATATAGACTAACCTACTCTAGCCTAGCTTAACCTACTCTAAGCTAGCATAACCTACTCTAGCCTACTTTAGTCTATCCTACCCAGCCTACTCTATCCTAACATACTCTAACCTAGCTTAACCTACTTTAATCTAGCCTAACCTACTCTAGCCTAGCTTAACCTACTCTATCCTACCCTACTCCAGCGTACCATACTCTATCCTAACCTACTCTAGCCTAGCTTAAGCTACTCTAAGCTAGCCTAACCTAGTCTATCCTACCCTAGTCTAGCCTACCCTACTCTAGGCTAATCTAGTCTATCCTATCCTAGCCTACTTTATCCTAACATACTCTAACCTAGATCAACCTACTCTAATATAGCCTAACCTAATCTAGCTTAGCTTAACCTACTCTAAGCTAGCCTAACCTACTCTAGCCTACCCTACTCTATCCTACCCTACTCTATACTACCCTAATCTAACCTAGTCTAATCTAGCCTAACCTACTCTAGCCTATCCTAGACTAGCTTAACCTATCCTACCCCCCTCTAGTATTCTATATCTTAGCCCAACATACACTTTCCTAACCTAGCATATTCTAGACTACTCTAGCCTAGTCTAGTCTAACCTAGCCTACCCTTTCCTACTATATCCTAGCTTACTATTACTACGATTAATGTACTCTATCCTATCCCAAAGAGCTCTAGACTATCCTACTCTATTCTAGCCTACTATACTCGAGCCTAATATTGCATATCCAAATCTATTCTAACCTTTTGTAGCCTAGCCTGCTATATGCTAGCCTAACATACTCTCACATACTTTATCCTAGCGTAACCTAGCCTACTCTATCCTAGCCTACTATACCCTAGATTAACCTATCCTACTCTAGCCTTACCTAGATTAACCTACTCTATCCTAGCGTAGCTTAACCTACTCTAGCCTAGCCTATCTTAACCTACTCTAGCCTTTCCTAACCTACTATAGAACGTCCTACTCTAGCATAGCCTACTCTAGCCTAACCTATTCTGGCCTAGCATACTCTAACCTACTTTATCCTAGCCTAGCCTAGAGAAGCATACGCTATCTTAGCATATCCTACTCTAGCATAACCTAGCCTACCTATCTTAGCCTACTCTGCCCTAGTCTAGCTTACTCGAGTCTAGTGTACCAAACTCTAGCCTATTTTAGCCTAGCCTACTCTAGTCGTTCCTAATATAGCATACTCTACCCTATTGTACTCTAGCCTAGCACATTCTATCCTATCTTAGCCTACTCCACTATAGGATAGCCTATCTTAGCCTAGCCTACTCTAGTCTATCCTAACCTACTCTACTCTACTCTAGCTTAGCCTAATCTAACCTATACTATTCTAGCCGACTCTATCTTGGCCTAGTCTTTCCTAGCCTATCCCACTCTATCCTAGCCTAGCCTAGTTTACTCTAGCCTAGCCTAGCCTAGCCTACGATGGCCTAGCCTACTCTAGCCTAGCCTAGTCTAACCTAGCTTACCCTAGCCTAATCTATGCTAGCTTACTCTAGTGTAGCTTTACCTCCTATAGCATAGCCTAACCTACTCACGACTAGCCTACTCTAGCTCAACCTACTCTAGTATATCATACCCTATCCTACTCTACTCTACTCTAGACTACTCTACTACTCTAGCTTATTCTATGCTAACGTAGGATAAGCTAGCCTAATCTAACCTAGCCTAGGCTAACCTAACAATAGTCTAGCCTAATTTAAGCTAACCTTTAACACATTACCTTACCCTAGCATTCATTAAGCAAAACTTGCTACATTTTCCTACTCTAAGCTAGTCTATCCTAGCTTATCTTATTATATCCTAGCTAATCGTGAGCAAGGATCCTAACCACAATCTTATCTTTAAGAGGTTGAACATGACAATTGCAACAATACTATGTCTAACTTAATGAAAATCCATTTTTTAATGTCAAATACCAAAGCACATATCCATTATTGCATTTGAAATAAAAATTACATAATTTTAATAAAACATACAAAATATTAAATATTAAATGTACATTGCTAAATAAAAATTAGAGAAATCCACATAGAAAATAACTAACATAAATGGTAAATTTAAACAAAAAAATAGAAAACAAATTTTATACACATTGAAATAGCTTTTATATAAAAATATTCAATTTAGAATATAATGCATATCTTACAATTCAATTTTATTTATAAATAGTTATTATATAATCAATATTTATTTTAATGTACATAAAATAAATTAGTGATATACAAATTTTCTATTTAATTAATAATTCATAAAAAAGAAACTACACACAAATAAGCTAATAAAACTTTGATTCCTTGAAAAGAGACTAAATTGCTTGCCACCACTAACATATAGATTTTTATTGAGCAGTTAATTATAATAAATCTTTTATTTTAATAAAATAAAACTAATAAACCTTTGATTCCTGGAAAAAAGTAATAATTAAATTTTATATCAAAATGAAATATTCTAACAAAATAAAACTAATAAATCTTTGATTCCTCCAAAAACAAATTTGTATTGAGTAGTTTATTATGAGATGTAAAATTATTAAAACTTTAATGTAAAAATATTTCCAGAGTAAACAATAAAAATCACTAGTTGTTTGTTTCAAAAATATAAATATGTCTAAAGAATCTGATAATGAATGTGATAACACATGGGATAATAAAAAACTCTCAATGATGTAAGAAAAGGTCAACTCTTAAACTATTCATAATATCTATAAAAAGATTCCTTAAAATTAAAAAATTAAAACCATAGTTAGCCCGAATCTTTGAGATCATGTTGCTCTTTCAAACTAAAAAATAAAAATTATCCTGCATAGAGGAATGCATTAGCCAGAATCTCTGAGATCATTTTGGTCTTTCAAACTTGGGGAGTATCTGTGAGTTCATATTGTTGTTTCCCCGTGAGTTCTTAAAAATTGGCTTTAAAAAAACCCAAAAATATTGAGGACAAAAAAACCAGAAAATGACCAAATTGAGGACCAAAAAAATCGAAAAAAATCTCGAAAGTATTGGGTGGCTCAAATTCTCATACATGTAGCTCAACTTCTCTAACCATGGCTTCCTGACTTATTTTAGGGGCTTGAATCGTTACCTGGAGCCTTTTCCATAGTCATGGCATCATGCTTAAAATAATGAAAGAGAACGAAACATAACCCGGAGCCATACATAGCTGTAACACAGAGAAGGCAACAAGAGAACAGAGACAACATAAAATATTTGCAATCTGAACAGAATCGAGTCAAATTGACAGAATCAAAGAAAATATATGCGTGAGATTTTAGATAACAAGAGATTAAGAATGTTGAATGCATTGACCATGAAAAGTAGGGTTTTGTAGAAGGGTTTTTGTACCTTTGAGTTGTTCAACCGACCTTCTCTTGAACTTGAAGTTGTTTGAGATCCAATCCAAACCAGGCTTTTGCATTAGGCATTTTCCATAGCCATGGCAACATGTACCTTTGAGTTGTTCAACCGACCTTTTCTTGAGATCCTTTTGCATAGCCATGGCATCATGGTTAAAATATTGAGAGAGAAGGTAACATAACCCAGAGCCAGAAAGATTGAGAGAGAAGGTAACATAACTCAAATTCGTTTGTAGAGAAGGGATTAAATCGTATCGGATAATCGTTTGCCCTGATCTATCAATTCTTCCAAAGAACAGGTGTCATCAAGCAAAAGCACAGACGTAATCATTTGCCCTGATCCATCAATTCTTCCAAATAATAGGCGTAATCATTTGCCCTGATCCATCAATTCTTCCGAAGAAGGTTGGCCATTCGGCGACCGCGTTGAAGAACCCGTCGCCGAGGCTCACGAAATTGGAGAAGTGGAGCTTGAGCACTGGATCGTAGAAATGGTACGTTTGGAATAAAACCGATGGCAGCATGCCCAAAAGTAACCAAATCACAGGACCCTTCACCTTTCGGAACATAATGGCGTACAATGACAACGATATATCGTTCTGCGTCTCCCTTCAACGGATAGTTTTTTGTTTTGTTTTTTCCCTTCAACGGATAGTTTTTTTCTTTTTTCAAGATTTGGGTATCATAGTTCTAAGATTTTGTGCCTTTTCTGTTTACTTTCTATTTTTTTGTTTTTTAGGTTTTGATTTAGTTTTTAATATGATTCAATATCCCACATTTCAGTTATTTTAGTTAGATGTATTTTTTTTATTAAATAGTTTTATTTATTAGATAATTGTATTGGAGAGTTTTTTAATTTATAATTTTTTTTTTACTTTTAATATAGTTTAATTAATGTTTTAATAAAAATATAGTTTAATTCATAAAGGGTGGAGATAAAAATGTTCCACTTTATTGACATTTTTCTCTACTTTAATTCATGATTTGATAAAGAAATGGTTTAATTCATGAAAGTAAGGATATAAATATTTCACTTTATTGTCATATCCCTCAAAAACAATTTAGCTTCATATTACACAAAATCTCTCAATGTCTTAATACCATAAAATTATCTATTATTAACTACATTAAAGATATTTGATTCTAAAAATCATATTAGTTAATTTGGTTTGATACAATATTTACATTTTAGAATAGCTACAAAGGGCATCATACTTTTCATAATAACCATGTCTATATCTATTTTGAATTTTATTTGTTTTTGTTATTACATGAAATTATTATCTATTTATTTATATTTGTATGAAATTACATTATAAGCTAATATATAATAATTGGATCACTTTGTAAGATAATTGACGAAAAAATATATTTTAGTTTCATTTTCTATGCATAAGGAAGATTAGAAGAAACTCTTCTTAACTCATTTATATTTGACACTTTGTTATTTGATGGAGGATTTGTAAATTATTATTTGAAAAGAGAATTTGAATTGTATAACATATCATTTGCATGATCCATTTGGGTTTCTCTTGTTTAAGAAATTATTCCCTTTCTAAGTTTTTGATATCTTATGATTCTATTCTTTTAAGGTTGGTAATACTTACAACATGGTTGAAGCATTTGAAGTTGCTCCAAATATCTACTAGATTTTATTAAGGATTTAAATATCCCATTCAAATATTTTTTATTTTTGCAAATTATAACTTGTTGGCCCATGTTTTAAGTAAATTTTTACAATTAATAGATTTTTAAAATTATTTTTATTAATTTAGCATATAAAATTTATTATGAATGTTTAGGTTACAATTATTAAATGAACTTTTACTTTAAAAGTAAATATTTATTATTATTATGGTGGTCATTCCAAGATTTGTAATTCTACAAATTCTTCTCATTCTTATGGCATGATTTTTAGTTGAAAGTGAGGGTCTAAGGCCATACCAATTTTCCCTATGGATCATGTTCACAATGTGATTATGTTGACTACCACATAGGGCCTATAAACCTAGTCCACATTTTATTGAATAGTGTAGACACAATAAAACATTTTATAGGATCTATAGCTTGAGTTTTGATTCCCAAATCATGATAAAGGACATGAGGAACCGTATGTTCTTCTTAAAACCTAGAAAGACTCACTTTACACGAAGTTTGTGGTTGTTTTGGATGGTGTGCATGACTCGTGACCTACAAAACCATCTTTTAGGCCCTAATATGTGGTTCTCCTCCTCTCACAATTCCCACAACCCCAAGAATCATCGTGAATGATAAAAACATTTAAATGGAACCCACACAGTTATTATGGGCGAAATATTCCTTTGTAAGAATGGTGTGGTGATTCTCTATCATTTCCATAGTCCATAACCCGTAAAATGATTTTTTAGTCCCTAAGAATGTTCGGTTATTCCTCCTACAATCTACAAGGCCCGAAGAATCATCCACATTCCATAATGTAATACACCTTGAATTAACAATCACTACTAATTCTATTGGAAAATACTTTATTGATTTTATTATTATTTTTGACACATAGGTAAAAAAATAAAACAGTTTGTAATAAAACACATTTTTATTTAAATGACCAAGTCATAGGAAAACTACTATATATTATTATGTCCATAAGCAGCAGGAGGATAGCATTAGACAGGGATTAATATATCTCAAATCAAAGAGATCACACATTGAAATACTTTTTTCTTGTGAGTCAATGAATGGGCTCAAGGGTTCTAGAGCAAGTAATTTGGCTGCTCTAGAACTTGGTTGGGAGGAACAAATTCTTCACTTTTGTTTTCCCATAATTGGTGCCAGGTTCCTACTCTTTTTTGTTATGATTGATTTTAGTTGCAGTGGAATGTGAATTTTAATGTTGAGTTGCAGTTATACTTCTAGGAAGTAGTGTTTATGCATTTTTGTAGAACAATTATCCATGCTTTTATTTAGTATTAGTATTTAGTTATGGGAATAATTATTTAGGTATGACTCTTCTTGTTTTGTTATGGTTTTGAATCCAATACTTGAATGATTTAGAATTGATGAGTCTGCATCTAACGTATTTAATCCACTATTTTAAACTGTATCATGTATTTCTGCATTTTAGCTATGTTTTCATGTCTATATCGATTCTGCTTAAATATTCTGTAATTATTCTTCTCAAATTTAGAGTGATGATTGAAATCATGATATTGGTTTATGGTATATATTCATAATTTTCAACATTGTAATTGAAATCCAATTACATAGAGAAACGTTTATTTATTTTTTAAATCCATAATCAACTTAGCGTCGCTTAGATTCACCACTGTTAAATCATGTACAAGGAAACATAATCAAGAGCGGTTCATCATAAAGATGATATTTAGACCTAATTAACTTACACTAAACTAAAACCTTAAGTTTTTAAACCAAAACCCTTTAAATATACATTGTTAAAGAGTTGATCCGCACGGTTACTTTTTTATTCATAAAGGAAATCAGATCGATGACTAATATCTAAGCCACAATGAGATAAAAGGATCTCATGAGTTTTGGAAGATGGATTTGTGGAGGAACAATTCTGAAAAATTTAAAGGAAACCTGCAAACTGCAATCCGTAAGGTTAATTGTTCATCTACAAGGAAATTAGATCAATGATTGGGATTAAAGCCATAAGAATATCAATGACTAATAGGATTTTCAAAAGGTGGAAGGAGGAAGGATAATTTTGTAGGCTAAAGTATAAAAGCCACATTCCACAATCCACATTACAAAAGGTGTTGATCTGCAAGGAATTCATATCAATGATAGAGATTAAATCCATAGGATTATCAATGGCTCACAAGAGTTGTGGAAGCTTTAGCACATACTAAAAAGGGAGTTAGATCGACAGTGGATATTGAAGCCGCAAATGGGTCGATGGCTCACAAGAGTTGTGGAAGTGTGATTATGGAATGTGCAAGGAAGTCAAATCGACATATGAGATCAAGGCCACAAAAGGATAGATGGATCAAAGTAGTTGTAGAAGCTCCATTACATAAGTTTATTTTCTTATAAGTTAAAATGTGTTTCCACAATCTGCAATCCGTAATTGCGGAAGGATTGATTTTATAATGAATTAAAGGGTGATCCATGATTTTCAATATGCATTGCGGAAAGGTTCCTGTGGAGGACATTTTCTATGGAAGGAAACTTGTGGAAAGTTCATTTTTGGAGCACTAAATACCCACAAAAAATTATTGTTAAATTAGCAAAATAAGGGTAAACAACAAAGTATTTGGACAACTAATTGTTTTGGAATTTGATTTTGTGTATGAGGAAAGGTTGATAAAAATTGTAATGAGAATAATGTTCATTAAACTCTCAAGGTTCAATAATTTCCTATTACAGTTAGAAACTTCAACAATATGTCTGTATTTATATTGTTATAGAAAGATTTTTTTTAAATTTGAGGTATGTTACATACGGTAACCGAGCACGGTTAAAACACTAGGCCTTAATCGACTCAACACTAAAGTTGCTACAACAGAAAACTAACTTCAATTTTATTTTGGTTAAATTCTCTTATAAACAACAAAGAGAAGAATAACTATGTTTTACAAGAGACATGGACGATGCAGAGATGTCTGTAGAAGAGGAACATCACCATGAAATCCCTTTAAATAACAAAAGGGGTAACATAAGGGATGGGGAATTTTGGGTAGAATTAAATGACAGTTAGGATAATAAATCCGAACTTAAACAAAATGTCCAAGAGTTAAGGTCTAAATTCATAAAAGTTAAAGAAGATAATGAGATAATACTAAAGTCTTAGGAAGAACTAAATGTTATTCTATTAGCTAAGCTCCATAATGATGATGTAAACAATATGAACATCAAATGCCTACAACTACACCTTACAAATGTAATGAAAACAAGATGGAATTTTACAACCATAAATTTGACACTTCAAGTGAATATTGAGTCAAAAACCATAAGAAACAACAAGATTCAAGAGGAATCCATGATGAGAATAAAAATAAAAATAAATACAGACCCTATGAGGAAATATCTTGGGATTTTAAGAAAATTGAACCAGCCATGTTTAATGGGGAAATTGAGAAAGGAGAAGAGGTAAATGCATGGTTGTGTGGAATGAAAAAGTGTTTTCAAATACATAACTACCTATATGAGTTAAAGGCTAAAATGGCCATCTATAATTTGACTAGAAAAGAAGATATATGGTGGAAAGACATAAATAAGGTTAAAGGGAAACAAGAGAGAAATGTAACTTGGAAAACATTTAAGAAACTCTTTAAAAGAATCTGCTTGTCAGAACAGTATTATGAATAAAAAGAAAATTAATTTTATGAACTAAGGTTAGGAGCCATGACGATGAAAGAACTCTGTAGTAATTTCTTAAGCCTACTTCCTTATGTTGAAAAGAATCCTAAAATACAACGGTTCCTGAGTTGTTTTCCCATAATGTCTCAGAAACGAATTGAGTACATCAATCCAAAAACACTATAGGAAACAAGGAGGAAGGAAAACTTATGCTATGACCAAAACAAGAATAAAAGGGAAACTATACCAGCTTGGAAAAATCAAAGGAAAAATAATTTTTATTCAAGGAAAAATAAAAATAAGTTCCATAAACACACGAGAAATAACTCTAGAGAGTATCAGGGTAATAAGTACAAAATATTTAAACCCCAAGACTCTACAATAAAAGAACCTGCAACTGTTCTTAATAAAAACCCAGCACAAAAAATACTCTTAAATGTTGGGAGTTTGGAGGGACATGCTACATTAAAGATTGTCAAACAAGGAAAAAGAATTTTAATGTTCACTCTATTCAAGAAGCAGTCATAGTTTGGTACATGGACAGGAGCATGCCCAGAATCTACGCTGCATTGGAAAATCAGCAAGAAGACCATGAGACTTCTATGGTTGAAATTGAAGGTATAATGAACAATCAACCTATCTCTATTTTAATTGATCTAGGTGAAAGCCTTATCTATATATAACCTAGAATAGTTTATTTATGCAATTTGGTACCTCAAATGTTTGACAAAGCATGGATAGTAAAATTAGCCACAAGTACAAAACAAAAAGTTAGTAGCCTTATTAGAAATTTTAAAGTGATGATGAATGATTTTCTTACGCATGTTAATATAAATATTGTGCCGTTAGGATCCTATGACTTATTAATAGGAATGGATTAGCTAGAGGAACATAAAGTGGTGTTAAATTGTGTTGATAAAACCTTTACTTCTATTGATGATAACATAAATGATATAAAAGTTAAGGGGGTCCTTAGGAAGGTGACCCTCCAAGAAATATTTGCACTAAAAATGAAAAAATTAGTAAGAAAAATATGTAAATTGTTTGTAATCTATATAATTAATGGTAAAGAAAATGGTAACAAACTACAACTAGAAGACATACCAGTCTTGAAAGAGTTTGAAGACAGCTTCTAAAAGAAGTCCCTCGAATTCTTTTGAAAAGAGATATTGACTTCACAGCCAATCTCATACCCAGAGTGGTACGAACATCGAAAGCTCCATATTCAATGAATAAAACATAACTTACAAAGCATAAATCACAACTACAAGAACTAATCGATAAATAGTACATTAGACCAAGTATCTCTCCCTGGGGAACACCAATCTTGTTTTTGAAAAAGAAGGACAGAACACTAAGATTATGATTAGATTGTCGACAATTAAATAAGATGACTTTTGAGAACCGATACATCATTTGTCCAATCAATTCCATGGAGGAATTATCTTTTTGAAGATAGATTGAAGGTCAGGGTATCATCAAGTATGAATAAAAGATGAGAACATATTTAGAACAACATTTACGACCCGTTACAGTCATTATGAGTTTGTCATAATGCCTTTTGGGTTAACAAACACACTTGCTGCATTTATGTGTTTAATGAACGTTATCTTCAATAACTACTTAGATAAGTTTTTGGTTGTATTCATCAATGACATACTAGTCTACTCTAAGAACGAACAAGAACATAAAGAACATTTCAAAATAGTTTTGTAAATACTAAGAGAAGAACAACTTTATGCAAATTCAGTAAATGTAATTTCTTTATAGATAAGATTCAGTACCTACGGCACGTAGTGTCCAAGGATGGAATCACAATTGATCCATATAAGGTATAGGCCAACATAGAATGGCTGATTCCTAAAAATGTATCTGGCATCATATAATTTATGGGAATTACTGGATACCACAAGAAGTTCATAGAAGTATTTTCTAAGATTTCCTACCCCATAAATTCCTTACAAACGAAAGGAAAAAGGTTCGAATGGACTGAAAAATGGATGGAAAAATTTAACAAACTAAAATACCTATTAACTACCTCCCGAGTCTTAAAGATTGTTGATACATTCAATGATTTTTTCATATGTACTGACGCTTGCAAAGAATGGTTAGGCAGAGTTTTATTACAAGAAAATTATGTTGTGGCTTATGAATCCATGAAATTAAAAGAACATGAAAAAAATTATGCAACACACAATTTAGAACTTGCTTCTATAATTCACGCCTTGAAAATGTGGCGACATTACCTAATTGGAAGAAAATTTACACTTATGTCATATAACAAAAGTCTTAAATATTTATTTGACCGACAAAATTCTAATGCTAAATGGTTG
>LPNX010525812.1:253143-266683 GCA_001517045.1 Pseudotsuga menziesii | reverse complement strand
TTTGTTTTTGAAAATGATGGAGGATAAGGGAAATAAGGATTTGAAAGATGATGTTACAAAGGAAGAACTCAATTTTTTCCTAATATCACCATTCAAGAAAGAAAAGGATCCAAGCCTAGCCGGGTGGACAGTAAAATTTTATTTATGTTTCTTTGAGATGTTAGAAGATTCTAATAAGAAGAATTAAGGAATAGGAAAGTGTTGGGGGAACTATACTATATCTTTATAGAAATTATCTCAAAGAAAAATAACCCATATCTTTGTGTAACCTCGGTATCTAAGATAATAGAACATATTTTGGCTAATGGATTAAAAAGTAAGAAACACTATATTGCATGCTTTTTATCAAGGGTAATATGTGGTATCATTTGTGTATATTTTATAGGCACGTTGTGGAGATCCATTATTATCCATATGTACTATGCAATATTAACATACTACTTTATGGAGATAATATCACTGTTTTGTTATTTTTTAATAACATTGATCATTATTTCCCTTTGCACATACTGCTTTCAACTTACAAGCACTAAATATCTTATGCTATGTAAGAAACATTTTTGAGTCCTCTCACATTCCTTGTTCTATCCAGATATAATTTAATTGGAAGAATTCATGATACAATACCAAATGGATTATTGTTTATTAATAGCTCATATGTTAATGAAGAAAAGTTTAGGCTTTCCTATCTACTAGTTGATGGAAGGTTGGAAAGAGTAGGAAGGATGAAAAGAGTGTCATTCAAAGCTCATTATACTATGGAGGATATGAGAAATTATATGATTGATCTTTTTCCTTCTGAGATTACAATATTGGCACAAACATTCTATTCAAACAAACTCAAATAGAACAATATATATAATTCACATTTTTCATTTATGCCATATTTTTTTGTATGAACAATAAATTCTAGAAAAATCTATAGATATGTTTTGGAACTTGTTATTGTAGTCCATCCAATGAAAATATCAAAATGAATTTGATTGATTGCGTGTTGTTGGAAGTAAGAAACTTTCATTGGGAAGGTAGTGGGAGAAGAGAGTGAGATGGAAGGGTTGTTGATCATGCCTTTCGATCTCTACATTTCAAATATCTTTAGATCGTATATCCTCCACAATGGTTTCTTCATAAAACCTAAAAAATCCACCCTACTCATATCTATAGATATGTTTTGGACCTTTTTATTGTAGTCCATCCAATGCAAATATCAAAATGAAATTGATTTATTGGGTGTTGTTGGAAGTAGTAAACCTTCATTGGGAAGGTAGTGGAAGAAGAGAGTGAGATAAAAGGGTTAATGAATGGTTACTCTAAAATCATGGCTTTCGATCTCTACATTTTTGAATATCTTTAGATCGTATATCCTCCACAATGGTTTCTTCATAAAACCTAAAAAATCCACCCTACTCATATCATCCCATGAATCATCACCTTTAATGAAGATAAGATTGAAGCATGAATTAAGGAACCAACATGATGTATGGATGCAAGGAACCAACATGATGCATGTATGGCTATCATTAGTATGGATAGGTATCAACCGTGTCTTCCACATCCATTATGATCATTTAACAATCCTTCCAACAATAATGTTAAATATCGCATATGCGATATATTACATATGCGATATGCAACATTTACAAAACACATATGCGGTATATCGCAAGTGCGATATACAGCATATGCGTTTTGTAAATGTTGCATATCGCATAGGTGATATATCACATATGCGATATTTAACATTACAAAATACATATGCAATATATTGCATACGCAATACGTTTTCATGAACCTTAGCCTTATGTTTGGGCCCAGGTTATTTTGAACGTATCATCAATAACACATATACGTTCTTGATTTGCACTTCGAAAGTGCATTTTTTATTTCCTAAGTGGCACCAAAAAGTGGAACCAACTTTATGCAAGTTCCCCTAGCCTATTCTAACCTGTCCTACGCTACCCTATTATATTTTAGCTTACTCTATCATAGCTTAACCTACTCTAGGTTAGCCTAGGAAACTATAGATTATTTTACTCTAGCTTAACCTACTCTACAATATCTTACTCTATCCTAACCTAGCCTAACCTGCTCTAGTCTCTCCTTATATATTGTTGTCTATCTTAGCCTAGCCTAGTCTATTTTACACTAGTCTAATCTAACCTACCCTATCCTACTTTATCTTTTCCTACTCTAGACTAACTTAAACTACTCTAGCCTCATCTAAACTACTCTAGACTAGACTACTCTATTCTATCCTACTCTAGGTTACCCAAGTATAGCATAGACTATCCCATCCTAACGTAACCAGGCCTAGCCAGTCTAGAATATCCTATCCTAACCTACTCTAGAATTTCCTATTCTAGCCTACTCTAGAATATCCTATCCTAGCCTACTCTAGCTAGCCTACCCTACTCTAGGGTAGTTTATCTTACCGTACTGTAACCTAGCTTAGCATATCCTACTCTCGCCTAGCGTACTCTTATAAGAGGAAATTTGAGGTCTAAAATGGGCCTTATAAGAAAACGTGCCAAAATAAGTTTTTGTGAGTTGGAATTCAAGAACCAATAGAATTTCAATAAAATAAGTCAACCATAATGGTTGAATTGACATATTTGTCATTAAAAAAAACTACTTTTTTTGTTCATATTTTCGACATATCTCATTGTGTTTTTACTCAAATTTCGATCGTGAGAGCTCATTGGATCCAGAATTTGATTCCACATCCAACGAGTACCCACACTGAATACTTTTTATGGACCCCGCTACCCCAAAAACAAGAAATACCTGAAAAAATGTGATGATGACATCATCATCATGTTTTTTCAGGTATTTCTTGTTTTTGGGGTAGTGGAGTCTGTCAAAAGTATGCAGTGTGGGTACTCATTGGATGCAGAATCAAAATCCACATCCAACGAGCTCTCCCAATCGAAATTTGAGTAAAAACACAGGGAGATATGTCGAAAATACAAACACAAAAGTAGGTTTTTTCTTTCTTCCTCCAAAATTAATCAATATTATTTTATTATTTTAACTATTATTTTATTATTTTCCTTAGGAGGCCCATTTTAGACCCCAAAATTCCTCTAATGAGTCTATCCTAACCTACTCTACTCTACTCTATCTTAGCCTAATCTAGCCTATACTATTATAGCCAACTCTATCCTGGCCTAGTATTTCCTAGCCTATCACACTCTATCCTAGCCTAGCCTAGTTTACTCTAGCCTAGCCTATCCTAGCTGTATAGTTTAGGCTAAGCTACTATACTCTACTCTATCCTAGTCTACTCTATCCTAGCTTACTCTAGCCTAACTTACACTATCCTAGCTTAAATTACTCTACCCTAGCCTAACGAGCTGTATACTATCTTAATCTAGCCTAAACTACTCTATTCTTTCCTACTCTAGCCTATCCTAACCTAGCCTATTTTAACCTATTCTAACCTAGGCTAATATAGTTTATCCTAGCCTATTCTAGCCTATCCTAGCCTACTCTAGCCTATCTTATCCTACTCTATCCTAACCTACTCTAACCTAGCCTACTCTAGCCTAGTTTAACCTACTCTAATCTAGTCTAACCTACTCTAGCCTACATTAACCTACTCTAAGATAGCCTACCCTACTCTAACCTACCCTACTCTAGCCTACTCTAGTCTATCCTACCCTACCTCCTCTATCCTAACATACTCTAACCTAGCTTAACCTACTTTAATCTAGCCTAACCTACTCTAGCCTAGCTTAACCTACTCCATCCTACCCTACTCTAGCCTACCATACTCTATCCTAACCTACTCTAGCCTAGCTTAAGCTACTCTAAGCTAGCCTAACGTAGTCTATCCTACCCTAGTCGAGCCTACTCTACTCTAGCCTACTCTAGTCTAGCCTATCCTAGCCTACTTTCTCCTAACATACTCTAACCTAGACCAACCTACTCTAATCTAGCCTAACCTAATCTACCCTAGATTAACCTACTCTAAGCTAGCCTAACCTACTCCAGCCTACCCTACTCTAGCCTACCCTACTCTAGCCTACTCTAGTCCAACCTACTCTAGTCTAGCCTAACCTACTCTAGCATATTCTAGACTAGCCTCACCTATCCTACCCCCCTCTATTATTCTATATCTTAGCCCAATCTACTCTTTCCTAACCTAGCATATCCTAGGCTACTCTAGCCTAGTCTAGTATAACCTAGCCTACCCTTTCCTACTATATCCTAGCTTACTCTTTCCAAGATTAATGTACTCTAGCCTACCCTTACTTGGTTTAGACTATCCTACTCTATTCTAGCATACTATACTCGAGCCTAATATGGTATGTCCAAATCTATCCTAACCTTTTGTAGCCTAGCCTACTATATGATAGCTTAGCATACTCTAACATAATCTAGCCTATCGTAACGTAGCCTACTCTATCCTAGCCTATTATACCCTAGATTATCCTATACTAATCTAGCCATACCTAGCTTAACCTACTCTATCCTAGCGTAGCTTAATCTACTCTAGCCTAGCCTGTCTTAACCTACTCTAGCCTTTCCTAACCTACTATAGAACATCCTACTCTAGCATAGCCTACTCTAGCCTAACCTATTGTGGCCTAGCATACTCTAACCTACTTTATCCTTGCCTAGCCTAGAGAAGCATACCCTATCTTAGCCTATCCTACTCTAGCATAACCTAGCCTACCTATCTTAGCCTACTTTGCCCTAGTCTAGCTTACGTGAGTCTAGTCTACCGTACTCTATCCTATTTTAGCCTAGCCTACTCTAGTCGTTCCTACTATAGCATACTCTACCCTACTGTACTCTATCCTAGCACATTCTATCCTATCTTAGCCTACTCCACTATAGGATAGCCTATCTTAGCCTAGTCTAAAATAGTCTATCCTAACCTACTCTACTCTACTCTATCTTAGCCTAATCTAGCCTATACTATTCTAGCCGACTCTATCTTGGCCTAGTCTTTCCTATATTATCACACTCTATCCTAGCCTAGCCTATCATAGCTGTATAGTTTAGGCTAAGCTACTATACTCTACTCTATCCTAGTCTACTCTATCCTAGCTTACTCTAGCCTAACTTACACTATCCTAGCTTAAATTACTCTACCCTAGCCTAACGAGCTGTATACTATCTTAATCTAGCCTAAACTACACTATTCTTTCCTACTCTAGCCTACCCTAACCTAGCATATTTTAACCTATCCTAACCTAGGCTACTATAGTTTATCCTAGCCTATTCTAGCCTATCCTAGCCTACTCTAGCCTATCTTATCCTACTCTATACTAACCTACTCTAACCTAGCCTACTCTACCCTAGCTTAACCTACTCTAATCTAGTCTAACCTACTCTAGCCTACCTTAACCTACTCTAAGATAGCCTAACCTACTCTATCATACCCTACTGTAGCCTACTCTAGTCTATCCTACCCTACCTACTCTATCCTAACATACTCTAACTTAACTTAACCTACTTTAATCTAGCCTAACCTACTCTAGCCTAGCTTAACCTACTCTATCCTACCCTACTCCAACCTACCGTACTCTATCCTAACCTACTCTAGCCTAGCTTAAGCTACTTTAAGCTAGCCTAACCTAGTCTATCCTACCCTAGTCGAGCCTACCCTACTCTATCCTACTCTATTCTAGCCTATACTAGCCTGCTTTATCCTACCATACTCTAACCTAGATCAACCTACTCTAATCTAGCATAACCTAATCTAGCCTAGCTTAACCTACTCTAAGCTAGCCTAACCTACTCCAGCCTACCCTACTCTAGCCTACCCTACTCTAGACTACTCTAGTCTAGCCTACTCTAATCTAGCCTAACCTACTCTAGCCTATCCTAGACTAGTCTCACGTATCCTACCCCCCTCTAGTATTCTATATCTTAGCCCAATCTACTCTTTCCTAACCTAGCATATCCTAGACTACTCTAGCCTAGTCTAGGCTAACCTAGCCTACCCTTTCCTACTATATCCTAGCTTACTCTTGCCAAGATTAATGTACTCTAGCCTATCCTAACTTGGTCTAGACTATCCTACTCTATTCTAGCCTACTATACTCGAGCCTAATATGGCATATCCAAATCTATCCTAACCTTTTGTAGCCTAGCATGCTATATGCTAGCCTAGCATACTCTAACTAACTCTAGCCTAGCGTAACCTAGCCTACTTTATCCTAGCCTACTATACCCTAGATTAACATATCCTACTCTAGCCTTCCCTAGCTTAACCTACTCTATCATAGCGTAGCTTAACCTACTCTAGTCTAGCCTATCTTAACCTACTCTAGCCTTTTCTAACCTACTATAGAACATCCTACTCTAGCATAGCCTACTCTAGCCTAACCTATTGTGGCCTAGCATACTCTAATCTACTTTATCCTAGCCTATCCTAGAGAAGATTACCCTATCTTAGCCTATCCTACTCTAGCATAACCTAGCCTACCTATCTTAGCCTACTCTGCCCTAGTCTAGCTTACCCGAGTCTAGTCTACCGTACTCTAGCCTATTTTATCCTAGCCTACTCTAGTCATTCCTACTATAGCATACTCTACCCTACTGTACTGTAGCCTAACACATTCTATCCTATCTTAGCCTACTCCACTATAGGATATCCTATCTTAGCCTATCCTACAATAGTCTATCCTAACCTACGCTACTCTACTCTAGCTTAGCCTAATCTAGCCTATACTATTCTAGCCGACTCTATCTTGGCCTAGTCTTTCTTAGCCTATCCCACTCTATCCTAGCGTAGCCTAGTTTACTCTAGCCTAGCCTAGCCTAGCCTAGTGTGGCCTAGCCTACTCTATCCTAGCCTAGTCTAACCTAGCCTACCCTAGCCTACTCTATCCTAGCTTACTCTAGCCTAGCTTTACCTCCTATAGCATAGCCTAACCTACTTACGACTAGCCTACTCTAGCTCAACCTACTCTAGTATATCACACTCTATCCTACTCTACTCTAATACTCTAGCTTATTCTATGCTAATGTAGGATAAGCTAGCCTAATCTAACCTATCCTAGGCTAATCTAACCATAGTCTATCCTAAATTAACCTAACCTTTAACGTGCCTTTAACACATTACCTTACCCTAGCATTCATTAAGCAAAACTTCTTACATTTTCCTACTCTAAGCTAGTCTATCCTAGCTTATCTTATTATATCCTAGCTTACCCTAAGCAAGGATCCTAACCACAATCTTATCTTGAAGAGGTTGAACATGACAATTGTAATGATACTATGTCTAACTTAATGAAAATCCATTTTTTAATGTCAAATACCAAACCACATATGAGTTATTGCATTTGAAATAAAAATTACATAATTTTAAGAAAACATACAAAATATTAAATGTACATTGCTAAATAAAAATTAGAAAAATCCACATAGAAAATAACTAACATAAATGGTAAATTTAAACAAAAAAATAGAAAATAAATTTTATACACATTGAAATAGCTTTTATATAAACATATTCAATTTAGAATATAATGCATATCTTACAATTCAATATTATTTATAAATAGTTATTATATAGTCAATATTTATTTTAATGTACATAAAATAAAATAGTTATATACAAATTTTCTATTTATTTAATAATTAATAAAAAAGAAACTACACACAAATAAACTAATAAATCTTTGATTCCTTGAAAAGAGACTAAATTGCTTGCCACTAGTAACATATAGATTTTTTTTGAGTTTTATCTTAATAAAATAGAACTAATAAACCTTTGATACCTGGAAAAAAAAGTAATAATTAAATTTTATATCAAAATGAAATATTCTAACAAAATAAAACTAATAAATCTTTGATTCCTCCAAAAACAAATTTTTATTGTGTAGTTTATTATGAGATGTAAGTTTATTAAAACTTTAATGTAAAATATTTCCAGAGTAAACAATAAAAATCACTAGTTGTTTGTTTCAAAAATATAAATATTTCTGAAGAATCTGATAATGAATGTGATAACACATGGGAGAATTAAAAAACGCTCAATGATGTAAGAAAATGTCAACCCTTAAACTCTTCATAATATCTATAAAAAGATTCCTTAATATTAAAAAATTAAAACCATCGTTAGCCCGAATCTTGATCATGTTGCTCTTTCAAACTTAAAAATAAAAATCATTAGCCCGAATCTTGATCATGGAGGAATGCATTAGCCCGAATCTCTGAGATCATTTTGGTCTTTCAAACTTGGGGAGTATCTTTGACTTCATATTGTTGTTTCCCAGTTAATTCTTAAAAATTGGCCTAAAAAAACCCAAAAATATTGAGGACCAAAAATACCAGAAAATGAGGACAAAATTGAGGACAAAAAAATAGAAAAAATCCCAAAAGTATTGGGTGGCTCAAATTCTCATACATGTAGCTCAACTTCTCTTACCATGGCTTCCTGACTTATTTTAAGGGCTTGAATCGTTACCTGGAGCCTTTTCCATAGGCACGGCATCATGCTTAAAATAATGAAAAAGAAGGAAACATAACCCGGGAGCCATACATAGCTGTAACCCAGAGAAGGCAAAATATGGTTAAATCGTATCACATACTCGTTTTACCTGCTCCATCAAGCTCTTCTTCTCAATGGAAGTTTGCAATAACATTTCAATAAAAATAAAATTGAGATGTGAGATAAAATTGAGAGATGTGAGATACAATGGAGGCTATGGATATGATTTGAGATAAACAGTGATGGGTTAATAATTCTCAATCAATTTACAGAAATGAATATTTCTAAGATTTCAAGAAAAGTGTTTTAAAGGGCTTGATATCATTCATATGGAACATGCAATAAAGGGCTTGATTGCATCCGAACAGAATAGAACAGAGACAACATAAAATATTTGCAATCTGAACAGAACGGAGCCAAACATAAAATACTTTCAGTCAAATTGATAGAATCAAAGAAAATATATCCATGAGATTTTAGATAACAAGAGATTAAGAATGTTGAATGCACTGACCATGAAAAGTAGGGTTTTGTAAAAGGGTTTCTGTACCTTTGAGTTGTTCAGTCGACCTTCTCTTGAAGTTGTTTGAGACGATCCAATCCAAACCAGGCTTTTCCATGAGGCCTTTTCCCTAGCCATGGCAACATGTACCTTTGAGTTGTTCAACCGACCTTTTCTTGAGATCCTTTTCCATAGCCATGGCATCATGGTTAAAATGATGAAAGAGAAGGTAACATAACTCAAACTCGTTTGCAGAGAAGGGATTAAATCCTATCGGATAATCGTTTGCCCTGATCCATCAATTCTTCTGAAGAAGGTTGGCCGTTCGGCGTCCGCATTGAAGAACCCGTCGCCGAGGCTCCCGAAATTGGAGAAGTGGAGTTTGAGTAAGTTTGGAATAAAACCGACGGCAGCATGCCCAAAAGTAACCAAATCAGAGAACCCTTCACCTTTCGAAACATAATGGCATACAATGTAGACACAGTACCCTTCACGTTTCGGAACATTTAAGCCTGAGTCCTTATAAATTCACCAGCACTCGAAAGGAGGACAACGATATATCTTTCTGTGTCTCCCTTGAACGGATAGTTTTTAGTTTTAGTTTTTCCCTTAAACGGATGGTTTTTTTCTTTTTTCAAGATTTACTTTATTCAAAATTTGGGTATCATAGTTCTAAGATTTTGTGCTTTTTCTGTTTACTTTGTTGGGTATCATAGTTCTAAGATTTTGTGCTTTTTCTGTTTACTTTGTTGGGTATCATAGTTCTAAGATTTTGTGCTTTTTCTGTTTACTTTGTGTTTTTTTGTTTTTTAGGTTTTGATTTAGAATATTATATGATTCAATATCCCACATTTCACTTAGATGTACTTTTTGTTTATTAAATACTTTTATTTATTAGATAATTGTATTGGAGAGTTTTTTAATTTATAAAAAAAGTTTCACCTATAATATAGTTTAATTAATGTTTTAATAAAAATATAGTTTAATTCATAAAGGGTGGAGATAAAAATATTCCACTTTATTGACATTTTTTTCTACTTTAATTCATGATTTGATAAAGAAATGGTTTAATTCATGAAAGTAAGGATACAAATATTTCACTTTATTGTCATATCCCTCGAAAACAATTTAGCTTCATATTACAAAAAATCTCACAATGTCTTAATACCATAAAATTATCTATTATTAACTACATTAAAGATATTTTATTCTAAAAATCATATTAGTTAATTTGTTTTGCTACAATATTTACATTTTAGAAGAACTACAAAGAGCATCATATTTTTCATAATAACCATGTCTATATCTATTTTGAATTTTATTTGCTTTTGTTATTACATGAAATTATTATGTATTTATTTATATTTGTATGAAATTACATTATAAGCTAATATATAATAATTGGGTCACTTTGTAAGATAATGAATGAAAATATATATTTTAGTTTCATTTTCTATGCATAAGGAAGATTAGAAGAAAGTCTTCTTAACTCATTTATATTTGACACTTTGTTATCTGATGGAGGATTTGTAAATTATTATTTGAAAAGAGAATTTGAATTGTATAACAAATCATTTGCATGATCCATTTGGGTTTCTAGTGTTTAATAAATTATTCCCTTTGCAAGTTTTTGATATCTTATGATTCTATTATTTTAAGGTTGGTAATACTTACAACATGGTTGAAGCATTTGAAGTTGTTTCAAATATCTACTAGATTATATTAAGGATTTAAATATCCCATTCAATTTTTTATTTTTTTGTTGGAAATTATAACTAGTTGGCCCATACATTAAGTAATTTTTTTCAATTAATAGATTTTTAAAATTATTTTTAATATTTTAGCAAATAAAATTTATTATGAATGTTTAGGTTACAATTATTAAATGAACTTTTACTTTAAAAGTAAAAATCTATTATTATTATGGTGGTAATTCCAAGATTTGTAATTGGACAAATTCTTCTCATTCTTATGGCATGATTTTTAGTTGAAAGTGAGGGTCTAAGGCCATACCAATTTTCCCTATGGATCATGTTCAAAGTGTGATTATGTAGACTGCCACATAGGGCCTACAAACCTAGTCCATATTTTATTGACTAGCGTAGACACAATAAAACATCCTATAGAATCTATAGCTTGAGTTTGGATTCCCAAATATGATAAAGGACATGAGGAATCGTATGTTCTTCTTAAAACCTAGAAAGACTCACCTTACACACGGTTTGTGGTTGTTTTGGATGGTGTGCATGACCCGTGACCTACAAATCCCTCTTTTAGGCCCTAATATGTGGTTCTCCTCCTCTCACAATTCCCACAACCCCAAGAATCATTGTGAATGATAAAAAAATTTAAATGGAACCCACACAGTAATTATAGGCGAAATGTTCCTTTGTAAGAATGGTGTGGTGATTCTCAATCATGTCCATAGTCCATAACTTGTAAAATGATTTTTTAGTCCCTAAGATTGTTGGGTTCTTGCTCAGAAAATTTACAAGGCCCCAAGAATCATCCACATTCCATAATGTAATACACATTGAATTAACAATTACTATTAATTCTGTTGGAAAATACTTTATTGATTTTTTTATTATTTTTGACACAAAGGTTAAAAAATAAAACAGTTTGTAATAAAAAACATTTTTATTTAATAAAATATGTTGAAGGGAGACAAGAGTGGATATAGACATTGAAGAGTGCTTGTTGACCCACAAGAGGAAAAATACATGTGGAAAAAACCACTATGTGAGAACTCAATATGCAAGAGGCATCATACCCAAAAATGTGGTCTGCACTACCTCCTAGTTTAGTGCTAAAGAGCACGAGTCTCATAAATGACGAAGTCATAGGAAACCTACTATATATTATTATGTCCATGAGCAGCATGAGGATAGCATTAGACGAGGATTAATATATCTAAAATGAAAGAGATGGCACATTGAAATATTTTTTTCTTGTGGGTCAACGAGCAAACTCAAGGGTTCTAGAACAAGTAATTTGGCTACTCTTGAACTTGGTTGGGAGGAACAAATTCTTCACTTTTGTTTTCCTATAATTGGTGCCAGGTTCCTACTCTGTTTTCTTATCATTGATTTTAGTTACACTGGAATGTGAATTTTAATGTTGAGTTGCAGTTATACTTCTAGGAAGTAGTGTTTATGCATTTTTGTAGAACAATTATCCATGCTTTTATGTATTATTAGCATTTAGTTATGAGCATAATTGTTTAGGTATCACTGTTGTTGTTCTGTTATGGTTTAGAATCCAATACTTGAATGATTAGAATTGATGATTCTACATCTAACGGATTTAATCCTCTGTTTTAAACTGTATCATGTATTCTTGCATTTAGCTATGTTTTCGTGTCTCTATCAATTCCACTTAAATATTCTATAATTATTCTTCTCAAATTTAGAGTGATGATTGAAATCATGATATTGGTTTATGGTATAGGCTTGTAATTTTCAACATTGTAATTGAAATCCAATTACATAGAGAAAACCTTTATTTATTGTTTAAATCCATAATCAACTTAGCGTCGTTTAGATTCACGACTATTAAATCATGTACAAGGAAACATAATCAAGAATGGTTCATCATAAATATGATATTTAGGGGTCAGTGCAAGAAGATGATGGACCTTTTTGGCGCGTTAGATGCAATAGAAACCTGAAAAATCAGGCATCCCTCAACTTACTTGGATTTTTTGAGATACTTATGCAAAATATCTTGCATTGAGTAAAAAACATGAAATGTAGGAAATTGAATCACCTTTCCGAATATATAACTTTTATGTATCGAAAATTTTCATAGCTATGTCAAATTTCATTTTTCCTAACAGGCACTTTTTATTTTTCAGGGAAATTATAAGGTATATGTTTTTGTGGGTGCAGCCTCTGAGGGCCTAAATGATTGAATCAAGCTACAAAAATTGACATCCATGTAGAGAACCCATAGCACTAGTGCGGCACTATTTTTCGAAAATTAAATTAGTAATTTTATAATATTTTTATAATTGTATAAGTGAGAAAAACTCGAAAATGGTACGTGTTTTGTGGGTGCATCCTTTGAAGGTCTTAATGCAAAAATCATGAAATGGGGTTTTGATAGAACGTATAGGTTAGTGTCTTCTTGTGCACCATACAATTTTTGTTTGAAGTGATCAAGAATTGAAAAAGTTATAGAAGAAACACTAACAGTGTGTTTTTTGAGTTGAGGAGTGATGACAAAAGATAAATAAGAAAAAAATAGAAAAAATTATGTATTCTTGTTAAAATTTACATATTTAGAATCTGCATAAAATCTCATAAAAAATGGAGATGTGCAGCACCATCAGACGAACCATTAAACACAAGCATATTGAAAATATGGATATAATGCTAAATTTGCCATGGTTTATCATACTCCAAGGCACAGGCATGTTAATCCGAAGCAAAGTACAAAGCAGACACATAGGAATAGGAATTCCACAAAAGCATGGGTGGAGGCTCGGCCTTATCATTTGGAAGGAAAAAAAATTTGAATTTAACAATACGCGCACGCGATTTAACACTCCAAAACGCGTGCGCGTTATATAGAAACAAAACGTGCAC
>LPNX010525812.1:237203-247795 GCA_001517045.1 Pseudotsuga menziesii | reverse complement strand
AAAATAATATATTTTTATGTAATATAAAAAAAAATTAGTAAACAAAATAATAATATTTGAATTCACTTTCTTGATTGTGAAAATGGGCGGGACTGTGTATTTTTCTTTTTTTTTATGATTTACAAATCGCGCACGCGTTTTAGTGAAGCAAAACGCGTGCGTGTTTTAGTGAAGCAAAACGCGCGCGCGTTTTTGTCTACTATCCTAATTGGCATGCATGTTGGCAGCCTTGGGATTAGGCTTGGCAGGGTCGGGATTGCTTGGGATGATTTCTATTTTATGGATCAAGCGTGATTGACTTCATTCTACCATTGCATCTAAAAGGTCCATCAACTTCTTGCACACACCCTTAGATTTAATTAACTTACACTAAACTAAAACCCTAAGTTTTTAAACCAAAACCCCTTAAATCTATATTGTTAAAGAGTTGATTTGCATGGTTACTTGTTGATTCAGAAAGGAAATAAGATCGACAACTAATATCTAATCCACAATGAGATAAAAGGATCACATGAGTTGTGGAAGATGGATTTATGGAGGAACAATTCTGAAAAGTTTAAAGGCAACCCACAATCCACAATCTGCAAGGTTAATGGTTGATCTGCAAAGAAATTAGATCAATGATTGGGATTGAATCCATAAGAAGATCAATGACTAATAGGAGTTGCAAAAGGTGGAAGGAGGAAGGATAATTTTGTAGGCTAAAGTATAAAACCAACATTCCACAATCTGCATTACAGAAGGTATTGATCTGCAAGGAAGTCATATCAATGGTAGAGATTAAATCCATAGGAATATCAATGGCTCACAAGAGTTGCAGAAGCTTCAGTACATAATGACAAGGGAGTCAGATCGACAGTGGATATTGAAGGCAGAAGTGGGTCTATGGCTCATAATAGTTGTGGAAGTTTTATTATGGAATGTGCAAGGAAGTCAAATCGACCGATGAGATCAAGGCCGCAAAGGGATAGACGGCTCAAAGAAGTTGTAGAAGCTCCATTACAAAAGTTTATTTTCTTATAAGTTAAAATTTGTTTCCACAATATGCAATCCATAATTTATGAAAATCTAATTGCAGAAGGGTTAATTTTAAATTGAATTAAAGGGTGATCCATGATCCGCAATATGCATTGCAGAAAGGTTCCTGTAAAGGGTATTTTCTATGGAAGGAAACTTGCGGAAAGGTTGTTTTTGGAGGGTTAAATACCCACAGAAAAATATTGTTAAATTAACAAAATAAGGGTAAACAATAAAGTATTTGGACAACTAATTGTTTAAAAATTTGATTTTGTGTATGAGGAAAGGTTGATAAAACTTGTAATGAGAATAATGTTCATTAAACTCTCAAGGTTCAATAATTCCCTATTACAATTAGGAACTTTAACAATATGTCTGTATTTATATGGTTATAGATTTATTTTTTTTTTAAATTTGAGGTACGTTACATATGGTAACCGAGCATGGTTAAAATGCTAGGCCTGAATTGACTCAACAGTAAAGTTGCTACAACAGAAAACTAACTTCAATTTTATTTTGGTTAAATTCTCTTATAAACAACAAAGAGAAGAGTAAATACATTTTGCAGGAGACATGGAAGATGCACAGATGTTTGCAGAAGAGGAACATTGCCATGAAATCCCTTTAAATAACGAAAAGGGTAACTTAAGGGATGGGGAATTTTGGGTAGACTTAAATGACAGTTAGGATAATAAAACCAAACTTAAAGAAAATGTCCAAGAGTGAAGGTTTGAATTGATAAAAGTTAAAGAAGATAATGAGTGAATACTAAAGTCTTGGGAAGAACTAAATGTTATTCGATTAGCTAAGATCCATAATGATGATAAAGGATAAAGTAAACAATATGAACATCAAATTCCTACAACTACACCTTACAAACGTAAGGGAAACAAGATGGAATTTTCCAACCATAAATCTAACACTTCAAGTGAATATTGGGTCAAACACCATAAGAAACAACAAGATTCAAGAGGAAGCCATGATGAGAATAAATAGAAAAATAAATACAGACCCTATGAGGAAATATCTAGGGATTTTAAGAAAATTGAACCAGCCATGTTTAATGGGAAAATTGAGAAGGGAGAAGAGGTAGAGGCATGGTTGTGTAGAATGAAAAAGTGTTTTCAAATACATAACTACTCAGATGAGTTAAACGCTAAAATGGTCGTCTATAATTTGACTAGAAAAGAAGATATATGGTGGAAAGACATAAAGAAGGTTTAAGGGAATAAAGAGAGAAATGTAACTTGGAAAACATTTAAGAAACTCTTTAAAAGAATGTGCTTGTCAGAACAATATTATGAATAAAAAGAAAAATAATTTTATGAAATAAGGTTAGGAGCCATGACGATGAAAGAACTCTGTAGTAAATTCTTAAGCTTACTTCCTTATATTCCCTATATAATTGATGAGAAACCTAAAATACAACGATTTCTGAGTTGTTTTCCAATAATGTCCAAGAAACGGATTGAGTACGTCAATCCAAAAACACTAGAGGAAACAATGAGGAACGGAAACTTATGCTATGACCAAAACAAGAACAAAAGGGAAAGTATACCAGCTTGGAAAAATCAAAGGAAAAATAATTTTTATTCAAGGAAAAAGAAAAATAAGTTCCATAAACACATGAGAAATAACTCTAGAGAGTATCAGGGTAATAATTACAAAATATTTAAACCCCAAGACTCTACAATAAAAGAACCTACAATTGTTCTTAATAAAAACCCAGCACAAAAATAAATCTTAAAATGTTGGGAGTTTGGAGGGACATACTACTTTAATATTGTCCAACAAGGAAAAATAATTTTAATGTTCACTCTATCCAAGAAGCAGTCACATTTTGGTACATGGACAGGAGCATGCCTAGGATCTATGCTGCACTGGAAAATTAGCAAGAAGACCATGAGACTTCTATGGTTGAAATTGAAGGTATGATAAACAATCAACCTATCTCTATTTTAATTGATCTAGGTACAATCCTTAGCTATATATCACCTAGAATAGTTTATTTATGCAATTTGGTACCTCAAAATTTTGGCAAAGCATTTATAGTACAATTAGCCACAAGTACAAAACAAAAAGTTACTAGCTTTATTAGAAATTGTAAAGTGATGATGAATGATTTTCTTATGCATGTTAATGTAAATATTATGCCATTAGGATCCTATGACTAACTAATAGGAATGGATTGGCTAGAGGAACATAAAGTGGTGTTAAATTGCTTTGATAAAACCTTTACTTTTATTGATGATAATGGAAACGATATAAAAGTTAAAGGGGTTTTTAGGAAGGTGACCCTCCAAGAAATATTTGCATTAAAATTGAAAAGATCAGTAAGAAAAATATGTAAAGTGTTTGTAATATATATAATGAATGGTAAAGAAAATGGCAACAAACTTCAACTAGAAGACCTACTAGTCTTGAAAGAGTTTGAAGACAGCTTTCCAGAAGAAGTCCCTCAAATTCCTTTGAAAAAAGATATTGACTTCACAATCGATCTCATACCCAGAGTGGTACCAACATCGAAAGGTCCATATTGAACGAATAAGACAAAAATTACAAAACATAAATCACCACTACAAGAACTAATCGATAAAAATTACATTAGACCAAGTGTCTCTCCTTGGGGAGCACCGATCTTGTTTTTGAAAAAAAAGGACGGAACACTAAGATTATGCATAGATTGTAGACAATTAAATAAGATGACTTTTGAGAACCGATACCAAATCCCATGGATACATGAACTGTTCGATCAATTCCATGGAGCAATTATCTTTTCGAAGATAGATTTAAGGTCAGGTTATCATCAAGTATGAATAAAAGATGACAACATATTTAGAACAACATTTAGGACTTGTTTCCGTCATTAAGAGTTTGTTGTAATACCTTTTGGGTTAACAAACACACTTGTTGCATTTATGTGTTTAATGAACATTATCTTCAACAAATACTTAGATAATTTTTTGGTTGTATTCATCAACGACATACTAGTCTACTCTAAGAATGAACAAGAACATAAAGAACATTTCAGAATAGTTTTGTAAATACTAAGAGAAGAACAACTTTATGGAAATTCAGTAAATGTAATTTCTTTAAAGATAATATTTAGTACCTATGACATGTAGTGTCCAAGGATGGAATCACAATTGATCCATATAAGGTAAAGGCCATCATGGAATGGCTGATTCCTAAAAATGTATCTTGCATCATATAATTTATGGGAATTACTGGATACTACAGGAAGTTCATAGAAGTATTTTCTAAGATTTTCTACCCCATAAATTCCTTATAAAAGAAAGGAAAAAGGTTCGAATGGACTGAAAAATGGATGAAAAAATTTAACAAACTAAAATACCT
Source organism: Pseudotsuga menziesii (assembly GCA_001517045.1). NCBI lineage: Eukaryota > Viridiplantae > Streptophyta > Pinopsida > Pinales > Pinaceae > Pseudotsuga > Pseudotsuga menziesii. The sequence continues at coordinate 243,421 of LPNX010525812.1, read as the reverse complement.
ATTAACTACCTCCCCGGTCTTAAAGATTTTTTATCCATTCAATGATTTTTTCATATGTACTGATGCTTGCAAAGAAGGGTTAGGCAGAGTTTTATTACAAGAAAATTATGTTGTGGCTTATGAATCGAGGAAATTAAAAGAACATGAAAAAAACTATGCAACACACGATTTAGAACTTGCTACTCTAATTCAAGCCTTGAAAATGTGGCGACATTACCTAACTGGAAGAAAATTTACACTTATGTCATATAACATAAGTCTTATATATTTATTTGACCAACAAAATTCTAATGCAAGACATGCTAGATGGTTTTCCTTTTTAAGTGAATATGATTTTGAAATCAAACACATAAAGGGAAAATAAAATAAAGTAGCAAATTCTCTAATTCATCATACGAATTTATTGTTTGCAAGTAGAAACTATGAATCTGATCTAGAAAATCATATTTTAAGTGATGGAAATTCTGATAGGGAATGTTAACCCAAAAATCCTCCACTCAACTCTCAATGGCCTAAACCACCCAAGGACACCATTCCACTACCCTCATATCACTCCATTAGTCCCCGACACCCTTAAAATAGCTAAAGGATGAAAAAAATGGATTAAAACCCCAAAAAGGAGCCCAAAATAGTCTCCTAGGAGCTAAAATCCCCAGAAAGGGGCTAAAACCCTAAAAGGGCATAAAAATAGGGCAAAAGGGGCTAAAAGTACAAAAAATGGGCTAAATCCCTAACCAAGGGATTAAAACCCTAAAGCCCCTTCAAAAATCTATAAAATAAGGGTGGGGGGTCACTCTCAAAGAAATTCTCCCTTGCATATTGTTATGCCTCCCATGGATTCCTTGAGACACCTTTTCCTCTCAACCCACCCACTCCCTCTCCTCCATTTCCATTTAGCCAAAGCTCCCCATCCAAGAGAGGTGCTTCCATAAGCTAGGGCATGGTGGCCCATTTCCACCAGAGAAGGCATAGCTTGTCTTTCATGTCTTGTTTATTTGTTTTCTTTTCTTTCTAACCCTTGTTTCCATTTGCGGGTTTTACGTTTAACATTGTTTTGCAGGTTTTACTATAGCATCAGATTTGTTTGCAGGTATTTGGACGTGGATCCTTAACTTGTGTTTGTAGAGGGGTTCACCATTGCTTCTCTCTTCTTTCTGTTCATAGCTTAGTTTACTGTTCTGTCCATTTTCATTTCCGTTTGTATTTTCTGCATTTACCCACTAGTAGGAACCTACCCTTCTGTCCTATAGAAAAAAGGGAGCCATTCCTACCCCTGTAGCAAGGAGAAACCCATGCTACAGAACTGGTGACCATACTAGGTCAATCCCACAGGATCCCTAGTCCAAATTTTTAATTTTCAAGTTCTTTATTTTGTTGCCCTAGTTTTCAAAAAATTCATGTTAAATTCGCTTTAAATCCATTTGATTTTTAGTTATCAATACTTTCGAAGCCTCTTCTAGGAAAAACTGAGTCAATTTGGCCACAGTACAAGTTACTGTCGGCTAGAGATGACTCTGCCTCACAAAAAACCCCAAATCCTAGGCAGGGCACTCTTATCGGGCCCAAAAGTGAGGTGAGGGTGCACTTAATGGCCAAACAGGTGCACCCAGGGTGCACTTAATCCCCTAATAAGTGTTAATTTAGCCCAAAAACATAGATCACGACTGTTTCTGCATTCTGTGTGCCCCCCTCACCTATTTCTAAAAAAATCTTGCGGCTCCCTTGCCAGATTTGATCAGAAATGTGCGGCTTGTCAAAAAAAACTTCAATTCCAGTTTAATAGAGATTAAATTTCAGTTTTATAGGACTATTAGTGTAGCTCGACTTCCTTTGTTTAGGACACTAGTTCAATTTCAAGTTTCTGTTTTTGTTTTCTACAATTTATTTCACAAACAATGTGTAAATTCGAAGTAAATCTTAATGGCATAATCAAATGAATGTAGCCTAATTAAAATGAACCTAAAATAAACCGTCTTGCTTACCCTCTCTCCTCTACCCAATCATCACCCTCTGGGGTATTTTGGGATACGACAAAGGGAAAGCTCGTATAGATCTAGGCACTCCACTAATATTGTTCCAAACCACTAAAATCGGATGACCTAGAAGGTAGAGGGGGTAGAGAAGGATGGCTTCTCATGGTGCTAAGCGTCCTCCCTATTGACTAACCTTGCATCTGGGAGGTGACCTGAGTATATACGGATGGGATTAGTCCCATTCTGTTGAAATCCCAACACCTTCTCTAGGTTGAAGAGGAATATCAGTGTCAGGTGGACATCTAGTTAAGCCATAGACATTCACGGTTAAAAATTGTATTTGTTCACAATTTCTAATTATTTAAATGCAGGCATACACAATGACATGAAATATACCATGATGAATTCATAAACCATTTGCAGCAACCAAATACTAGAAAAACAAACAAACAAATACACCATACAAACTAATTAACCCAACTTAGTTCATGACGCTGAGTGAGCCTTAAAATTTACCAACTTACACTAAGTACAACCAATCTGCAATCTTTGAGGACATAAGTCCCTGATCGCTTCAACTATGGTAAGTACTTGTGCTCTACCCAGAAACTCATTGTGAGGAGTACCACAGGAACCCCAAAGTAGCTGGCCACTGAGAGGAATTGCCAAGTGAAATGGGCAACGAACCCTTATGATTGAGTAGAAACATGTGAGGAACAAGCCAAGTGTTGTCTTCTGGTAGTCTCGGTGGCCGAGTGACCACCTACAGCCAATAGAAAGCCACTGAAACTGGGGTCCAAACATCATTCCCACCAGTTTCATACATAAAAACACAATTGATCCTCCCCCTCTTCCGCACACCTAAGAGGTAAACCACCACCATTTTGAACACTCAATAGACACCGTCGAAAACATTCTTAGTGATCTCCCACACCATCAAAATTCCACATAGCCTCTGATTCTGATTCAAACCCATATCAGTCTGAACCAGACCTCCATACCGCACCATTAAGCCCCATGGCTAGTGCAAATCCAGATCCATTTTTCGGCATAGCCATAACAAGTAGACCCATGTCCACATCACAACCTGTCACCCACAACCTGGCAAGTGGCCCAAGCACAGTCATGCAGACTGTCATTAGTTAGCCGCCACCACCCATAGTGACCAGCCTAGATGGCCCACTTGCAACAAACAGGGTCGGTGGCCCCTCCGCATACACTGCCCCTCCTATCACACAAGGGGATAGTGGACCATCCAATTACATTTCCCCTACTGTCATGGATGGGGGAAATTTCCCTTCCACGCACATTATCCATCCCACAACATTTGGGGGCATTGGCCCATCTGCAATGGTGCTACCACAGGCAGCCCTAGCCGTTTAGATTCATTATGCACCTACAAACCCCACTACCATTGCAGCCCCATCCCACATCAACCTAGGGTCAAATCTGCCATTCATGGCTCATCTTAACTTACCTGACTTGTCTAGAATAACAAATGACCCCATTCACCATCAAGCCTTTTGGCCTTCAATGCCAACTAAGTTTCCATTAAACATCCCCAATTTTGAAGGAAAAGGAGGGGAATGTCCCCAAAACCACATAATGACATTCCATCTATGGTGCTCATCCAACAACATTGTAGATGATTCCATCAAGATGAGGCTATTCCAATGCACCCTTAGAGGTGTTGCAGCCAAATGTTACATTGAGCTATCGCAGGCCAAGTACCTGGACTTCAACTCCCTAGCCTTCATGTTCCTACAGTATTTCCAACTCCCTATCAAATATGATGAGGGGGTGGATATCATGTTATCATGTTATCAAAACACTTCCACTCATATAATTGACCATATCCATTAGTGGTAGTGACACCGTAGCCTATGCAAAATCCAACATGACGATAAGATCTTCTTAGATTGGTTCCTTAATACCTTTCTCCTGCCCATAGAAAAAGATGTCACATCCGAACGTCCCCAATATAAATAAGATGACATACTAAAGGCCCAATAGTTTGACCTTATCTATGCTCAGTATGGATACCTGTACACTGTAATTCCAAATGCTCCCTGGCCGAGTACCTCATATCGTGATGCACCGGGGGCATCCCATGCTGTGGACGACATCATAGGATCGATCTCCCAATAGCCACAGCCTCGACCAACACCATATACCATTACACCACAACCAAGAAACACTGCTAATGTTGCTTACCAAGACCAAGCCCTGGACTATGCTAGAATGATGTCCTAGTCTGGAGCAACAACTTCCTACACACATCTTGCGCCACCGCAACAGGCTCAGGCCATAGCTTGGCCAACACATTAGTATGTGGGGAAAATGCCCACATTTGTATCACCACCAACCCCACAAATATACTATGCACTGTCAATGCAACCAGTTCAAGCCCTCGCCCCCACTCCACCCACTCCATTGGGACAATTGTTCGCACAAAAAAACTATCCCAACCAACTTGCCCCCAACAATCAACAAGGAAAAGCTTGAAATAACTGACCCTACAACCAAGGCAATAACCAACTACAGGGAGGTGGTCAACAACCACATGCTCCCAACAATGCCATAGCAAACTGGCTAGCCCAAAAACCCCCACAATAGAATGCACCAAGACACAATGCCCCATTGCGCACAAACCAACCGTGCACACTCTGTGACATTTGTGGGAACTACACATTCAAGTGTCCCCTCATGGCTTGTGCTAAGCAGGCCATTCAAAATGAGGCCTAGCAGGTTGCCAATCAAGCCCAACCCAACCCGGCACCACAAGGACCTCCCTGCATGGTGCTTCAAGACCCACTACCAGTCCAAGGATTGGGGTTGGGTGAATCCATGAAGATGGGTGTCTATTTTGGGGGGTCTTATGAGAAAATAAATCTATTTTTTCTTGTTTTTCAACTTTGGGGAAACAAAAGGGATATTTTTGTTTAGAATTTCACTTTTAAGTAAAAACAAAACTTTCATAGAATTATGTTAGCTTTCTATTCATAATTTTTTCAATTTTTTTTATTGAGCTCTGATATATCTTTTTGGAAAATGTTTGATAATGTGTCCTTATAAAATTAGAGGACTAAAATAAAGTCATGTTTGATTTCGCCCCTAAAATCATTGTTAAACTTGTGTTTTGCAAAAACAGAATATGCTACAACAATATAAACACAATATACTATAGGATGACTATAAGTTTGTAACCAACGGATCTATATACTAATTATAATATTTTTTTTGAATTTGATTAATGGGGAAACCTTGTCGTTTTTGAACATGTTTTTGGTTGCACTACTTTTCTCTCAATTGACTGTATTACTTTAAAATCTACGAACAAAATTTTGAAGTAGACACTCCAATTAACAACACCATATTTGTTTCAATTTTTTTGGTGGTGTATTTTTTAAGTTATATATTTTTCATTTCACTACATTTTGAAATAGATGAAACGAAACTCGACACATGTTAAGAAACAAAAAAATTAAAAATATTGGATCTCACCTATACACAACAAAATCTATACATATAGAAAGTAGATTTGGTGATGAAACTAATGGTATCAAGTTTGGCAGTTGATTTGTAATGTAAGAAATCCATTTTACCTTCTCGAAAATGGAGAAACCTAAAAAATGTGTAGGTTTCAGGTCTCAAAGGTTATTCAGCCGAATAATTATTTGGCCGAACAATTATTCGGCCGAATAATTGTTGGGATGAATAATAATTTTTCGTTATGGAACCGTTATTTACAACAAAGGTTGTTCAGTCAAAAAACCAAACGCAAAAAAAAAATTCGATGTCTCCATCAATTTTAACGGTTCACCGTTAAACATTATTCCGCCGAAAAAAGGATCGATTATTCGGCTAAATAACTATAGTTATTCAGCAGAATAAAAATGTTATTCGACCGAATAAATATAGTTATTCAGCAGAATAAAAATGTTATTCGACCGAATAAATATAGTTATTCAGTCAAATAACTTTTGTTGTGTTCATCAGGCACTCGATTGTCATAGAATTGTTACCCAACTTCACATTTTCACCACCCAGTCCTGAACTAAGTTGGCAGGGGCTTCAGGTTTGTCTTCTTTTCCAGAAGCAACGTTACAGGTCATTCTTGCTTCTAACAATGTCTAGATCTTAAATTTTCCATTCAAGTAATTGGACCCATCAATCTTATTTGATTCATTCATGTATGAATCCACCAAAAAAAAATTCATTGTGAACACAACAAATAATTCCTTC
>LPNX010525812.1:225909-237169 GCA_001517045.1 Pseudotsuga menziesii | reverse complement strand
TAGTTGCTTCAATTCTACAATTTAATCACCAGATAAAAAAATACCTCCTCTTTTTACATCTTTGGGATTATACCTTCAATCATGCCACCTTTATTCTCTGCATGCAATATGTAGTATTCCCGAGCCTTCAATCACATGCAACAACACTACTTTATCACTAGCACATGCCCCACCATTTCGCTGATAGATGGGATGTTCTATTCCAAATTGTAGTGCTTAACAATAGTCAAACAATAACCTCAACTCTTCAAATAATTAGGGGAATCCTGTTTTACAAATCTGTGACTTCTCATATTATTGTACACAATAGCTATTCACCAACAATTAATCTAAACTCCATTGCAGCCTATTTCGTTGGTGACATCTATTAACACATCAAACAAACAAGTTTATTCATGATAATGCTGGCTACATATAGCCATGGTGGTGGAAACTCCTTCATAATGTCTCTATCGAATAAGAATCCCACAAAATATTTCTTCTTGTGGTCTTCTATAGTGGCTCTATCTTCCAATAATTTGGAATGAGAAAATAAGACTTGTACAGGAAGTTCATTCCTTTACACAATGCGGAGGCCAACAATCTGTAGACCTCCACTCTCCACCATAGGATGGATTGAGATCAACCACAACATGAGTTCAATGTAATAGCAATTAAAGAAAAAATTACACAACATCAAAGGTTCATGGACACCAAAACCACTGGACCATGGTGCACAAAAATGATGGCCATGATCACTTGAAAATAATACCACAAGCAACAAAACGCCCCATTAAATTTATAGTTCAATGTTATGATGAGAATCTTCAACAATAAAAATCACATACATCATCTCTCTCCTATAGTGGGTGAATCATCTGAACCAAGCCTCCACTAATAACGACAACAATCTTCAATGGAATTTTTAGGAGATTCTACAATCTTAACTTCCATGGCATAAAGTTCGAGGCTCCCTCCAACAAGTGACTCCTACATACTAAGAGTTGCCATTATTGCAACTTATTCAAACAAGCTACACTCTGCATTCATTGCATCAATAAGGGCTTGTCATCCTACAACCCTTCTCTTAGCATCAATAAGGGCATAAAATATGGATTTGATACCTTGTTGATTTTCTTAGACCATGGTAAGCATAATTTGCATGGTAAGAATCTCTAACCTATGATATAGTTGAACCTCAAAAATGTTTCTCTAATAATGCTAAAACTTGCTAAAACATACTGTAGACTATATAACTAACATTTGTAGGCCTGTCCTAAATCACATCACTTTTATTAAGAAGGAAAACAAAAGTAAAACATACTTGATAATTCACTATTAAAATGAAAACAAAAACTTAGTGCATTGCCTGGAAAACTTGTTACTGCTTTTACATTAGTTCTAAATTGAAATCTGCTATAGGAAAATACAGTAAAATTTTCCCTGCATTTGTACATTTTGTACAATGATTAATAAAACAACCAAATTGAATTTTGATAGTATGTACAACGTGGATGATGTCCATACAACTTGTTTTGACAAATTGAAGATACATTACAGTCTACAAGATCAATTTCCTTGCCTAACGTCATCATATAGCCAATATAGGTTCTTTAGTTGCACTTGCTACATTAAATATTTTTTTTAGCAGATCAAATAAATATATCAGTGTCTTGATTATAATGGAAATTTTTTATCATGTATTTTTGTGTTATTCGAATGAAATGCTAGGTTGTCACTGTACTTGACAGACCCAGTAGTAGATTTATGCATTTCATGCATGCGCGTGGAAAAATAGTATATGGGAAGTGATCAAATTTGAATGGTGAGTCTTGATTTCAATTGGAAGGGCATTTATCCCATGAGATGAAGGGAAATATAAATAATTTTACTTCAATTCAAAATTATAAATTAACGAAACCTTTTCACAAAAAAAATGCAAAAAATAAATATTGCTCTTCCAATGTTTTACAATTTTAAACAATTGAGCATTCTTTAATAACTACATGAAAAAATGATATATTTTCAAGAAAATTGATTTTGAACACATTAATTTTTCATATATGTGGCATTAATTTTACAGTTAAGTAACATTCCAATTATTCTATTCTATTGTATTTTTTTGAGTTAAAGCACACTTCATTATACAGAAAAACTACTTGGACTATGTGATAACCATATTGGGGCATACACGTGATCTTATGCATAGTATAGGATGTAGTAACTAGATATAGTCTTGAAGAAAAACTATAACCATGAGATAATTACTTAGTGTTATATGCACAAAAGGAAGCCACTAAGAAAAATCAGGCTATAATAAACATACAACCATATATATATAACCAACCAAGAACTCAATTCAATCAGAGAGAGGGCAACAATCCAAGCTTGAGAGATGTAAGAATGATGGGGATTGGGAACCTAAGAAAAAATAATACACAACTCAGTAAACATTAAAAAAAATCCTACATACCAAGCAAGTTACCAATGTTAGCATAACCAGGGTCCTAGCATCAAATTCTGTTGTTCAACACTTGTCGTGATAGCATACAAGTATTGGATGGAGGGGAAATGGAATCAAGCCTAAGTAAATTGAAGCCTTGAAACTCACACCATGTCTAGGTCTCAACAATCTGCATTTTAAATTGAACCAAAACACCAAAAGAATTTTATTAATGGCTAGATTTGAGAAAGTTCTAGGTGTGAGTAATTAAGGTCTCGAGGCTCTAGAATTTGTTATGTTTTGTACTAGTCCATAATTCAGTGAATAGGTAGTCACATGTAGGAAATTTAAGTAATTTAATGAAAACAATTAATGTGTATACCTCTATGTGAAAACCATCTTCCATGCTGATGCAGGCCACTACCTTCCTTATTGTCTTACCAATAGGCATGATAATGAATAATATGCCCTAAAATTATGGACTTCACCTTCAAACAATGCCTTGGAATTACATTGGTAAGGAGCGATACGAATATCACAACAATCCAACGTGTCAAATCTCTGTTGAATGTTTCAATTCAAGACTTATATAGTAAATTTAATATAAGACCTACTTATTATAAGAGTCATTTTGAAACCATTATCCTTAAAAGGAACTCAATAGATATGGTCCATGATCTCTTTTTTTACTCGTGATTATGTGAATGGATATTGCAGGTAACAATGGGGGTCAAAACAGTGCAGAAACTAGTAACGATGGACAAATCATACTGCCTCTACTCATTGGAAGAAGCAACATATAACTTTGGTCCAAAATCATTGATTGGAGAGGATTCCTATGGTCAAGTGTACTATTATACTTGTTATGATTTTGAATTGCTTGACACTGAGGGTTCCTATGGTCAGGTCGTACTACAACCATTAAGCAGATTGACATAAGCAAGCAACTCGATTAAGAATTCCTTGCACATGTAAGACATTCTAATGTTAAACTAAAAGGCTTTTATTTTAAGCTCACCCGTTTTGTTGTTCCTTTTAATTCTAATATGTCAACAAATAAATCCTAAGCCCACATATCTACTTTTACTTACTCACACGGCTTTTGTAATATTATTTTAAATATTCTTGTAGGTGTCCATGGTCTCAAGATTAAAACATGAAAATGTATTGGAACTTGTTGGATATTGTGTTGAGGGTAGCCTTCGTGTGCTTGCATATGAGATTGCAACAATGGGATAATTGCATGATATTCTTAATGGTATGTGGGAAAATGCCACACGGGTTTGTGGTTGTATTATTCTTTATTGTATGCATGAATTTTGTAGGGTCAATGGATACTTTTCAATTTACATTCTAGCTCCATATTTTTTTTCATTACCCTAGTTGGAAATAATAAATATGCTATATGAAGAAAATTTTGTTTAATGATAGTCTAGTTTTTCAGTTATGTTCTGACATGTAATCAATGCAATATGAGTAACCAAGTGCTCATAGGTTTGTCAATCATTTAAAGTTTAAAAAGGTAGAGGGTGTGATGACTCCGATGTCACTTACGTTGATATGTGAAAACTTGAAAAGTAATGGAAGAGTAGAAACATAATTTCAGACTAGGTAGCTCACTTTAGATTGAGGTAAAAATATCAATATGAACTAAATCTCTATTATTTCTAACTTCTAGGCATTGAATTAAGGTTGGGATGGGGTACCGTTCCAGGTGAGGATAATTTATGATCAGATCAACAAGAATACTGATGTTTGATTTGTTCTAGATGTTCAAAATGAAAATGGTTTACCTGAATATTATCTAAGCCTTTTCAAGCTAACATTTCATGCTTTGAAATGAAATTTCAATATTATATTATTGGGCTAAAAATTGAAATTAAATCTACCTTCAATACATTCTTTCCTTGACAATAAAGTCAATTCAATTATATTACACGTTTTTCTCGATTGCAATGTGTTCTACACTAGTGACAGTGTACACAGATGGCTAGTCTTGGCCTTATTTGTGAGAAATATGATGATGAATGTGCATAGACTTGTTAGGATTTTGAAGGAAAGAAGTGGAACTACCTTGGTGTAAAAGCCTATGCATGTTTATATTTATGCAAATAATCTTGTTATTTTGTTTCAACACATTCTATGCAAAGCCTTTCTTATATTAAAAATTAGTTTTATTTTTCCATTTTAAGGGGTGAGGAGTGGAGCTAGGCAATGCTATTCATTTCTTACGTTCTCTTAGATGTAGAGTTGAAGTAACGGAGATCAATGTCAAAATGTTAGATATTAAATCTTGTATTTTTTCTATTATGATTGATCTTCTTCTCATTGTACATGTTGGTAGGGCTTTATCCTCCAAAATGGTTATTAACCAATGAATTACCATTTAAAATTCTCAAGATGATCCTGCAAAGAGAAAATTTGAAAATGAAATGGGTGAGTAGAATAACTCTACATGGTTATTATTTACATAGTCCCTTTGCTATACATTTCCTTGAATTTGTCATATTATGATCGTGCAACAACACCATTGCAAAGAAGTTGGATGGAAGGTAGCTGCGTATTGTTGTTGGTCTCTTCATTTCATGAATATTCTGCAAAGATTACTATAAGTACTCAATTGTTCTATATTTTGTGGAACATTAATCAGCAATATAGTATTTTGTGCTTTTATTAGAATATCTAGAACTTTTTTAAAAACACTAGTTTTACAAGGCAATGGGAATAATCTGGGAATGACTGGCAACCATCTGATATGCATTAAGGTATCTAATATTTGCAGCCATGCATATAGAAGGTGAATTACCAGTTCTGTTTTTAGTTAGATGAAGATGTAGAACATGTAACTTTTCCAAGATTCCACTAGGGTTGTGTTAGCTTCAGTGAGGTTTAAGGAATATGAAGGTTGCTTGGCTGTGCATAAAAGTTGTGGTAAAGGTTACCCTGTCACATACTCCAACTTTGTAAAATAATGTTATCTTATTTTGATTTTATTCCCAGACATTATGTTAAATTTAATGCTAAGTGGAAACTGGTGACTCAGCAGAGTCAAGGATGTGGAATGTAATTCTGAATATTTAATTTTAAATAAATAAAAGTGGAGACAATAGCTTGGGAGAGCTGTTAAAAAGAGTGTTACTAGTCAAGTTGGTGGAAGGAACTAGGTGGAGAGAAAAAAGACAAGTGGCAGCATCCTCAAACACTTCCTATGTTGCAAGTGGCAACTTCACTACATTTGGGGTCATGATCCCCCAAGAAAGTGGGATCAGAGTAGGTGGCTCAATTAATGACAACTAACCCAAAAATACCTAGGAAATCTTATCAAAAGTGCCCCATGTAGAGAGTTGGGGCCTGCTCAATCCAAGAGAAGAATCATTTAGGTGAATGCACTTCAAGGAATTCATTGGGAATGGAAATTGAAATGAAGGTGTTTGAGGGGTAAAACTGCAGGAAGTTGATCTAGTACAACGTGGTAGCTGAAAGAACTTACTGCACTATGCAGAGTTGGTATTGAGTCTCATTACTAGTACTTTGTTGATTGTTCGACCTAGTTCCAGCCAAGTAGACCAAAACAGGCTCGAGGGTCCTGAGAAGTCATTGTTTGAGCGCTCTCCAGGAGTTGGTAGGGAGGAACGGCCTCCCATTCCTGTTGTCATCCAGCTTTAAAGATAGGTTCCATTACCTTTTAATTTTTGTTTTGTAGTTTATCTCTGTGTATGAGCAATTATTGAATGATGTTGTGTTATGATGTGTTGAAATCTCTTAGTTATTCTAGACTGAATCTGTACTATGATGAAAGATAAATCCTACCTATGTTTTTCCCCATATTGAGTAATCCAGATCGTACTCTAGAACATGTAGTTTGTTTAAGTAGATGAAGTATGATAGGATTATAAATGAATCAAATATTTATGTTTACAGAGTAATGAAATGTTACTTCTCAGTAGATAGTTGTTTTCTAGAAAGATTATTAATTTGCTTTGCGTACATGTTATCAAAAATAGACTATGTAAATAGCATGTTAGTACAGAACAATACTCATATTACTGATTGACATTAGTATGCTTAACTTTATAAATTATTTTCTACACAGTTTCTATTTCCATAAACTATACTTTTACATTGAAAATAGAAGAATTAATTTTATGAGTTGAAAGTTAATAGTTTATGTTAAGAAAAGATATTAAAATAATACTGATAGCTTTTCTTCTTCTATTAGTGACAACTAATCTTCCCGCATCTATCTGAACTATAGTTAAATAATATGAAAAAGGTTACAGTAGTCCTTACTTAGCTTTAATAGCTAAAGGAGAGTAGTAACTTAGGGTTTTAAGTTAATATTATAAACTATGCTCATACTTTTGCAGACAGTGTAATTATAAAGAATATTGATAGGTAAGAAGGTTTTTTATTTTTTTTGTTCCCTAAAGTAATTCTATAGATATATTTGAATTAACTAACACAAATATTATAGACTATTTTAAGTCATAATCACTATATAAATAAGAACCAACGTAAAATTAAGAATATAAATTATACTTAAATAATAGTATTATAAATATAAATAATATTATTATTATTTTTAAACAGTGACAATTATAGATTAATAATTTATAAAAACAAATTGAAGAAAAACTGTATAACAGTAATAAAAGTTACAAGATAATAATATAAGAATCAATATCCTATTTAATATAAGAACGAGTAAACCCTAGCTCATCTTCTGAGCATAAATTCTAAATATTTTTAGTATTGTAATAACCTAGGTTATACTGAGGTTAATTCTTTTAAACTATTGACTAAAACTATTATATAACAAAGATAAACTACATTATTGATTAACAGGTATAAATGCATTTACAAAAGAAAAAGAGTCTTTTAATAACAGTAAATATCTAAATGTCAGGGTTCAAACCCTTAAAAACTATTACATTACAAGTACAAACATAATAACCAAATTCGTATCAATTATGTAATTATCATTAAATAGTCAAAGAATCCACTCACAATCCTTTAAGGACAGATAGATTAAAATAAAGAAACAATGTAAATAATATCACAAGAGTAATTTAAAGCAAACAAGGGTTTCCAGGTCAAACCCTAACCTATGAATTTCATCAATTAAATAAGACTTATACCATGGCTGTAAGTATGAGCCTTGAAAATTTATATATAAAACCCTTATAAAATACTCAACCAAGTTAAACTTCATTAATAGTGAGGAAAGGTTAAAACCCTAAATTATACAGAGTACAACATAATCTCCTAACAACCAAAATAAGTCACAGCGAAGCTACCTTTGCAAAATTTACAACCTAAACTGACTGGGAAGCCAAGCTTCGACAAGTACTCTACCTTTACAATTTACATCCACCATATCTAGGGTTTGAATTTAAACATTATTCCAAACAACCTGTAAAACACTAAAAGCATAACATAACTCGTGGCAAGATGAGGAAGGGTATTCAAACCATGGGTGATTCCAATGACCACCCTAACTGTAAATAAAGGAGAACCCATCTTTCAGACCATGGTGCTTACCCAAGTTTGAGCCATAAGCCACGACCATTGCAAGGGCTGTCTTCTTATCCCTGTATGAGATGCACTTCAATGAGCACCTATAGCAAGTGTAAACCCCTATCAGTAAATCATATTACATGCTAAAAGCTTGAAAGTATTCTATATTAAAACTTTCAATAAATGAAAGAAAGGTTTTTTTATGATTTTATGTGTCACTGGGAGTATGGTGAACCAATTTACGAGCACTTTTCTCCTATAAATGATGCAGTGGGGAACCCAACAACTCTCAGAACCTCATATAGTAGTGAGCTATGAAGAGCTAGGAAGGAAAACTGAAGCAATCACTAAGCTACATGCACTTGGAAGAAGGTTTCACAGGTAGCGAAATGAAGGTAGCAGGAAGGATAACTCCATGTTTGGTAGAGAAAGAACTAGAAATCAAAACCACTCATGGGAGAACAGAGGTAGTACAGAGTCAAGGTAGAAGGCGACAATAACTAGGAGAATGATGGCCTCCATGAGAGACAAACCAAGCAACCCTAGAGCCAGTGTAAAATACGGGACAATAATGCGTTGGATTAGGTTTCTAGTGTATTATATATTTTTCAGATGTGGACAGGATTCAACCATGTAGGCACAAATTTAACCATGCAGCGAGGGTCATTTCCTATAGTTCCTTCATGGAGGCATTTTACCAATTATTTGTTCATTGTAGCATGGGTTAAACCATAATAACAACCCAATAATTTGTAATCAATTTACTAATCAACATCATCGTGAATTATATTAACCTAATCACCAGTTTATCATCATGGAGGGATTACGTTGACCAAGCATTGTGTCATATTTATATAAGTCCGATGGGATTTAAGCATAAACCCTTGCTACCAATGATGTAATGTAGTCTTATAATAAAATTTACCATAACGTTATATTGGTGGCATGACAATAATCTAAACATTGTTTTGAGTAGAATGAAATCATGTAATATATGTTTTGTTTAGAAAATAGATTAAATTTTAAGTCTTTACTATAGTTATAAAAAGAGTGTATGTTAGTTAGGGCATGACTATAGTGTCTCTAGTAGCAAGTTAAATTATAGCTTAAGCATAGTAAACTCTTTTGCCTTAGAAATATTACAAGTCTAAAACTTATAGATAACATCTTGTAATAATGCAAAAGAAGTTAAAGGATAGATGTAAGTACATTATAATAATAACTTTTTGGTATATTGAATGTTCAGTGAACAAATCAATTATGCTTATCTATGAAAGGTAATTGAACTAATAACTCAAATAGCATTGAAAATGTGAAGTAGTAGAAGCTGACGATAAGAATAATAGCACAAAATTCTTTCACATAGTTTATGCAACATTACTTTGATAATACTTGGGAGTATACTCAACTTGGATTTATGCTCATGAAAAATGTCTAGTGGAAAGTAAGATAATTACATAGATAACAACTGATAGATGGAATAGGAACGATCCTATTAAATTAAAAAGTTAATAGAACACAGAGTTAGACTTGGGAACAAAGTAGTGGTAACCATAAGCTCTTGTAGAGGAGTATAATGGTCATAATTTCTACACTCAAAGGCTTTTACTGTTCATAATATAATAGGTTGTAAGTACCGGATAGAAATAATTGAAGGGACGATAAATATACAGGAAAGACGGGATATTATTACAAAAATATTGTCAACAAAACAATGTTTATGTGTATTACAAATTAATTAGACTAAAGAAAGAATACTTATATCTGATATTCTAGTGTTAGAGTCGCAAATATGATGTACTGTCATTACTTATTTCCAAGCTTGTTTATTTGAACAACTCATGAAAATAAAATGATTTTACCTTACAGGAGTTGTCTAGTGTTTAGCAGCTTATTGTTCTAAGCTTTTTAATTTGCAAACAAAATACTGCTAACACTAATAGATCTTTTAAAAATATATACTCGGTCGATCATACCTGTAAAAACCTGTAAGAAATAGTATTCATCTGCGTTAGCATGAATGCTAAGTAAGCCCCGAATTTAAAAGTAGATTCCACCTACTAACACAAAAGAACTAATCAGTAAACTGAAGCAAAGAGCACACAAAAATATTTTAATGAAACCAATTACTTAACTATTTCTTTATGCCAATTGTTAGCTGTTAGTAAAACCGCAGGTTATAGCATTTATTCTTCACTCAAAAATTCTATTTTTTTGTGAAAATTTGGGGTTATGACATGTGGTATCAAAGCACAAGGTTCAAACACTAGGCCTTGATGCAGCCCAACTAGCTTTCATAAAATAGTCAATTAAATTATTATGCTAACGTATTTTTTTTTTTAATGTTATTCAACAGAGAGTTGTCTTTTTCTGAAGTTTAACATGCATGTATGGAAAGGCTGGGAGAGTATGCACAGGAGGAGTCTCCAGCTAAAAAAACAAGAAATTTACCCAAAGATCTTATACCAGAGGATGTAACTACAAATTCCTCAGAGCTATTACAAACTGTAAAAGAATTGAAAACTGAAATGGAGTCTGTAAAGAAAGAGAATGAAAGGATTCTGAGGGCTCAAGAAGAACTAAATCAGATCCTAATGGAAAAGTTTCAAACAGAAGGAAGGGGTAGAATATCAGAATCTAAAGATGCTAGCCATCCAAGAAAATAGAAAAATATGAAGCATACAAAAACTAAAAGTAGTTCATCGTCAGAAGTGTTTGGTGAACGACAAAGTTACCATTACTACTAGTGACAATAGTGATGATGATCTGTACATCAAGAAGCGGAAATATAAACCTTATGAGGAAATCCCAGGGGAATTCAAAAAGATAAAACCACCAACCTTTAATGGAGAGACTGAGAAGTGGGAGGAAGCTAAGTCCTGTTTGTCCGGGATGAAAAAGTACTTCCAAATATATAATTATTCTAACTAGTTAAAGGCTAGGATGGCTATATATAACCTCTCAGAAAAGGCTGATATTTGGTGGCAGGACTTGAAGAGAGTTAAGGGTATAAAAGAGAAAGAAGTTAACTGGAGTACCTTTAAGTGGTATTTTAAAAATAAATTGTAAGATCTCCTGACCACCTTGAAGATCCAAGAGTGACTACGACTCATAAAAATATAAATGAATCATAACTGGATCCTAGAGGAATGGAAAACCCTCACCACAGTGAGGTTACTCACACTGCAAGTTAATCAAGGGAACTGGAGACATTCTAAGATGATTATAAAGAACAATATATGTATGACGGGGATATACATTTGAGGTATGTATTATTTGTAGAACATGTAATGTTACCTACAAATCATGGGACATCCCATG